>JASAND010001969.1:0-11543 GCA_030248195.1 Trissonchulus latispiculum | reverse complement strand
CCCCCCAGAATTTGAAGAATTTTATAATTTTTGCCCAAAAATGGTACATTGGATGTCAAATTCATGCAAAAAGTAATTTTTTAAACAGCTGTTTTTGCCATGAAAATAACAAAAATTTTCCATTTTGTCATACCAAAAGGGGGGTCTAGACCCCTTGAACCCCCCCCCTGGGTGCGGCCTTGATAGTATCCTCAGTATTTTCATGTAGCTAGCATGACGTGCAAGGTAAATGATAACCCAAGGACATTTTATGTATAGATTTTATTATGCTATCATTGGCCTGTATGTATGTTCATGGATTTCTATCGTTCTAACGTTCCAGTAATTATATTCATGAACTTAGGTAATACTGAGTTTGATTCAGTTCAATACTTAAAAGTTGACTTGTTTTTGAAGCTTTCATACATGACGTAAATAAATACAGGATGCATAAACTCCTAGAAAACACTTGTCTACGAATCTCTGTCTATGTGCTGCATGGTTTTGAGAAAAATTTGAAATTAGTGTAAAGTTGGAAACCCGTCATATTTATAGCAGTAACAAACTACCTCATTTCATTTCATTATTAAACAAACTATTTCATTGGTAATTTGAAACTCTTAGACTTTTCCGTTCAATATTTTCACGACCCCATTCGAAACGTTTCCTTAGGATTAGGAGTACCGCCTTCCATTTTTTCTGACGACATCCACATGTCTGTTTTAAATTTTAGGTCTATAATTACTCTGCCACCGAGCGAACAGAAATAATGAGTCCAAATGGCGATAAAACTGTAAAGCTGGCAAAGTGAGTAAACTTAGTTTCTATTCAGATGTATCTGTGTCGTTCCCTTTTTTCTGGGCTTTTCCTACAACAGAAGGTACGGAATTGCTCTCCACCAGAAATTGGTCCTCCTGCTTGTGGTTGAACTCAGAAGTAAAGCAGGGTTTGGAATATGCATTTTCAAACTTTTAGAGGTTTAGCCGGATAATGTGCGTCTAAGCTATTTTTAATATATTTCTAAGAAGCGTAAATTTAAAAATGTTTGATTTTTGCTTGTAATGTTTGCACTCTAGTGCCGACATAGCAACGGCCTTTTCTTCCTCCCCCCCCCCCCTCCCTCCCCTCCCCCTCCTCCCGCTTCCCCCCCCCCCCCCTTCCCCGCCCTCCCCCCCCCCCCCCCCGGCCCCCCCCCCCCCCCCCCGCCCCCTCTGCCTCGTCCGCCTCCGTGCGCCCCGGCTGTTGCCCCCCGCGGATATTAACCCAAAGAGTAGCAGATTTGGCATAGCTGTTTTGAACGGCCTCGTTTATCGGATTTTTCGCTCCGGTCTGTCGTCATGTCGGGCTGTGGGTGCCCCTCTTTCTCCTGCGACGCCCGTGTTGCCCGATGTATATTTGGTTCTCCCCTTTGATCCTATGGTCTTTAAGGGAAGCAGTAGTTAAGAGAATAATGGAAACTTGCTCGTTGTCATTTTTTGTATATTTAAGCAAAAGATAAGATAAAGTTTTCTCATCATATGTATATGTACATGCAGAGTATGGAGGTGCCGGTGCTTTGCTCTTAAAGTGGTGATTCCTTTTGGGCATTATTGTTAGCATACTAACACATGCCGCACAATTCCGCTTCAAAATTCGACATTTCCGTTCGGGACAGTTTTTGCCAATTTCTGGCAGTTGGGCAGCAGCTGCACAGTTACGTATGATTATAGTAATTGAATCGAAAGGCCTCATTTTTGCTTTTGAAAGCATCTTTCTAGCTTTTATTTATCGTGAGATATATATATAGTCAATTTTCTTGTTGTGGCGTCGAAACTTGTCATTTTTTCCAAAATTTTTCCAGCGATTGTAGAGCATTCACCATACAAGCTATAGGGTTGCTAATTAGCAGATGCACTAAGATATCCATGGACGCTTTTTAGTAGCTCCGATAGCTACTTTCTAGCTAAAGTGGTCGCTTGCCAAAGTTGGGAAAAATACATAAACAAAATCTAGGTAACTCATACATTTTAGCATTTTGCCCCACAACGAAGAGCCGTTCATAATAACTAAATAATCTTCCCCAGCCATTTGATACAGATATCAAATGATATAACCGATGGCTCGCAAATAAATTTACTTCTGTCTACAAAAGATATGGAAAATTAAACGTGTGTTAAGAAAATTATAGAAACGAAAATTAGTTTCATGATGTCCATGAAGACGAGAAAAGGTCAAGCTACATTTTGATATATGGGTGGATAAAGATGGATTTGTGTAGTGGTTCAAGGTAGATGTCAATGTCACTAAAAGGAATCGCCACTTTATGACCAATGAACGTCATCACGAATGATGTTGCAACTGGAGGAGGTGACAGATAGATGTCACAGTCTAATGTCTAATGTTACCTTCCCACATTTATGATACCGATTCATGGATGGATAGCTGCGATGGCTAATTTGGTTAGAGCCCATTGTTAACCGATATGCGTTCCGTGCGCAAGGGAATTTGAAAATCGTATTGGTGTCGGCAAGAGTACATAATAATAAGAGTATGCCACTCACTAGGCAAGCTCTATGTTATCAGAGCAAAACCTATGCTCTGCACGCTAACGGCCCACCCCCCCCCCCGCAAATCAGACCCATCACTTCAAAGAATTTTGAGCGCTATGTTTGTGTTCTAAAGCTCGAAGCAGGCACAAAATTCGCGCACGCACTGCTTGTGTTTTCGAGCTTAAGCACATAAACATAGAGCGAGTGAGCGTACCCCCGTTTCGACTAGGTACTGATTTGCGGGGGGGGGGTCACTAGGGTCTGATTTGCGGGGGGGGGGGGGTGGGCCGTTAGCGTGCAGAGCATAGTTTTTGCTCTGATAACATAGAGCTTGCCTAGTGGCATACTCTTATTAGTATGTACTCTTGGTGTCGGGGATTCGAACGACTAATCATCGGATTAGGAGTCCAGCGCCTTAAGTACTCGATCGATCAGGTTACGTATCTTGGATATCATTTGTTCGACGAGTTTGATTCCGTTTTATGACCTTTTTCCTTTCTCTGCTATTTCAGTGGAGAAGAATGGGAGTACAGAAACGATGGGAGCTATGTTCAGCGATTTCCTGACGGAACACGTGTTGAAAGATCAGCTGATGGATCCAAAATACGGACTAAATCAGATGGAACCAGATATGTTGTCACCAAAGAATTTAAGGTACATACGGTACATAGAATTTGCGGATTGAGTAATACGTGTTAGCGAAAATATCCACAGTAAAAACTCCATGTCATTCTTTTCGTAACCACTGTCATGTTGGGCCCTGGTGCCCATTCAATAAATTCAGTCGCTGTGCTTACCTGGTAAAGTTCCAAAATAATTACTCCGTTGGTCTGACTATTGGCATGTTTCATTTGGAGTGTCAACGCAAAGGCTTTGCTGTCGAATTTGAATCCGCGATCGGATTGCCTTACACGCGTTCAGTTTCGTTTTAGAGTGTGGAAAAGCCGAATGGTTGGGTCTGGAAAGAGTTTACCTCCGACGGACGTCAGGTCTATATCAGTCCCAGTGGAAAGTCGGTGTCTGTCAAGGAGAAAAGAGTCGTTGTTCAGACTTGTGGTTAACAAAACCTTATTTTTCTGTAGATTTCATGGATGTAATGATCTCATCAGTGCCGTTTGGTTTTTATATTGCTAAGACCGGTTCGCACTAGCATGTAGGTGCAAGCAAGCACTAGCACAACACGAAGACGTTCACACTATTGCGCTGCGGTCCCCTCC
Organism: Trissonchulus latispiculum; assembly: GCA_030248195.1. Taxonomy (NCBI): domain Eukaryota; kingdom Metazoa; phylum Nematoda; class Enoplea; order Enoplida; family Ironidae; genus Trissonchulus; species Trissonchulus latispiculum. The sequence goes on along the minus strand of JASAND010001969.1, from coordinate 7,819 downwards.
CTCCGCAGGTCTGGGGGGGGGCGCGAGTTCCTGTGGGGGGAATGTTTCGAAAATTGCTATTATTGCTGTTAGCTAAATATATATTAAGCTGTTTTAAACTTAATTTTAGATTTAGAATAGCTGCAAATGGTTAAACTAAATTCAACTCTGTGTTGCGTTGGAGCCTGTGCTTGTACCAGCATTTTATAGTGTGATCTGCTTTTGCCTCTGCTTGTGTTCTAGTGTGAGCCGGTCTTTTGCATTGAAACTAATTGTACGATTCGTCTGTTTTCATTTTGTTCGTTTGCGGCCATCCTAGTTGTCATGCTAGCGTGCAGTGTGGTAGATAGTCTGATGCAATTCGTGTAAATAGATATGATTTGAAATGTATTGTTTCATTTGTAGGGCTGTTCCCGGGCCGTGTAACGGGCTCCGGGCCCGGGCCAGCCCGATGTATGCCTGGCCCGGGAATTTTTTGATTGAGCCCGCCCCGGAGGGTCTCAAAAGCCCGGCCCGCTACAAGGCCCGGTCAAGCCTCCGGGCACACCGGGCCTACCGGGCTCACTGGGCCCACCGGGCTCATCGTGACCAAGTCTACAGTTGGTGTTTTATTGCCTGTCTATTGCACTTTTACATGTAGAATGTATAGCTAAAAGTTAAATTATTTTCTCATTTGTTTACATTTATATGAAGACTTGGAGGCCTGATGAGATAATGGCTTTGGGAAAATAGTTTCTTTTATAATTTCTTTGGCCTAAAAGATTTATTTTTACTTAAACTTGTTTTGATTTGATGTTTTTAGAGTGGCAATTGAGTAGTTTTGTTCACCGGCCTAGAGAAGTGCCAAACCGGCATGCCTTCGGCCGTAGCTCAAGGTAAACGCGCGTGCCTTTCAAAATCCATTCTCATTAGGCGGGATCCGGAACAATTTGAGTTGTAAATTTGCATAATAAGAAAAAGTATAGTCCAAATTTATTCTTTCACTTTTAAGTAGTTTATTTGCGATGTCTTCTGCAATGGGACATCGTTTGTTTCTTCAATTATTATATAATACTACTTGTTAAGCAATCCCTTGATAGCTTAATCACAGATGGATAAGTGTCTTTTTAGTTAAGACGTAGTCAAATTTCAGGAAATTTGAAGGGAAGTCATAAACGGACAAATCGACAGTATATAATTATTTTACAAATCAAGTTTCAAAAGTTAAGCACGATCGTGAGTAAAGATAAAACATTTGTTACAACGGTTTTAAGGTATAAAACTTAAGACTTTCACATAAGTTTAAATTTATGCGACATCGTATTATATATTAAAGCTAAGACTAGAAGAGTAAGGCTCAGGCTATTAAACAGTCGTGCTTAAACCATAACCCATAAATCATGTTACAAAAGTGCTTGTATTATAAGTTATTCCCTAAAAAGTAAATTTGTGTGTGTAAATATGAGCTGTCAGATTTCGAATTTCATATCGGCATTGGTTCGGACCGTCCTGGCCTTGTAGCGGGCTCCGGGCTGGGCCCTGGCTCGGGCCGGGCCTGACCCAGCACCGAGCCCGCCCCGGAGAATCTCTTATCGGAACAGCGCTACGTATTCATTTGTTCCTGATCTCACTGGTTTTTGTCTACTCAATACTCTTTGCTTATGAATGTGTGTACTTTATCTCGTTTCGTTTACCAATATAATATAGTCTCTCTAAATGGCCGCATTAATGGCTCTGGGTCGTTCTTAATTTCTATGCAATAATTTCCTCTACTGTTTGCATAAAGAAACAATGAAAGACGCCTGCCTGCAGTTACTAGGGCAAAGCCTTTGTCCGAAAGAGGAGAGATCCGATGGGCGCTGTGAGCGGTCTTACCCAGGGATAACTACTCCTTGGAGCTCCTGCCTGGTTGTCCAAGAAGAATGTTTGCAGTTTTAATTTAAACTGGACTGAAATACGAGGCTAAGCTAATCTGGACAATCAACTTAAGTGGTGTCTTTTAGTTGTTTAAATTCCAATTGTTTTTACTTATTTTTCATCGCCGCATATTTTGAATTTTTGTCGTACATATCTTTCAGACTTGTTAATTTGTCTTGCCTACCACGTCGGTTTTGTTTTTTTTGGGGGGGGGGGGGGGGGTTGTTGTAAGTGACCCTCTGAGTAGCGAACACTTGTCGATCTTCAGTATTCTTGTGCCAAATTGTTAGCTGTAGGAACACAACCTGACAGGATCTAATACTATATCATTGTCAACTGGAGGCAGCACTATGAACCGATCTTGTTTTTTATGCAATTAATGTAAGAAAACGTTTAAATTTAGGTTTTTTCGTTTTTGATATGTCTTCGGTTGATTGATTCTATGACATGATATGCCCTTGTGTGAGAAGGATTACTGCTATTGTCGCCATGGCTCAAAGGCTGTGTGTTCCATGTACTGTATACCTTTGTAAAGTTTTTGCTGTGTTTTGCTCCATATTTTGTATATTGTAATATCGGCTACTCAGTGTGATGGTAGTGTGTTTGAATCGGTTGCTATTTGTTGTTTAAGTATTTTATTTGTCAAGAATTTGAACGCTGAAAATTAGGTATGCTTACATAGTATCAAGAGTACATAATTAGTAAGAGTGTGACAGTTGTAGGCTTTTTGTTATCAGCTCTCAAGCCGTGCTCTGAACGCTAATGGGCCCCCCCGCAATTGCATACCTAGTGGACCCCCCGCAAATCAGGACCCAGTACGCAACTGCGTATGCTCACCTTTTCTACCATGAACCCCCCCCCCCCGCAAATGTGAGCTATCAGTCAGTTGTCAGTTGAAAAAATGACGATATGTCTTCCGGAGGGGTCGAATGATAGGTCACATTTACGGGGGGGGGCTGCCTTTCTATAGAAAAGAGTGAGCATACGCAATTGCGTACTGGGTACTGATTTGCGGGGGGTCCACTTGCGGTAGGGGTGGGCCGTTAGCTTGCAGAGCATGGCTCGAAAGCTGAACAGAGAGTCTGCCAGCTGTCACACTCTTATCTATTATTTACTCTTGATATTAGCTTATGTCGAATGTGACAAAGCAGAGTTGTTATATCTTATTATCTACCAAAATTATTGAAAACGGTTTCTTTAATTCCATTTTGGTATTTTAGTAATTCGTAAATCCTGTGAATGAATGAATTTATGCCCGATTTCAATAAAATAGTAGGCCCATGTCAAGATAAAAGTCACATTTTGATGTGCTCTGATCTACCACTTGTTTTTCTTGCAGCTTTTATTTTCCTGGAGGTTCTTGGGGTTCTGGGGGTTCTTAATTTTTTGTAGAGATTTGATCTATAACTATGTTTAGTTTCATTTTTTGATGGGGGTTCTGGGGGTTCTTGAGGGTTCTTAACTTTTCGAAGAGATTTGATCCGTAACTACGTATATTTAGTTTCAAATTTTTGATGGGGCTTCTGAAATTTTTTCAAAAGATTTGATCCTCCGCTGTTTAGTTTTAAGTGTTTGCTAGATGTTCTGAGGGTCCTGGAGTCCGGGTATGCCGAAAAGTGTGTGCGGTGCCTGGACTTAGATTCAGGACGAACTTTTTTCTTTCGTCTGCTTTCGATTCATATCCATATTGTGCATATTCAATGTAGCATATACACACATTTTAGTCTAAATTTATGAGAAAAGCCAGGAGAACCCCCCCCAAGTACACCCAGGTTATATGCTACAAATTTGATGATTGCTATGTTTATACACGTATGATAAACTTTATCATGTCTGCGGAAGTGTCTGTTGCGGGAAAGGATCCGCAACGTAGGCACATACAAATCAAAGTCCTGGATACAAACGCATGAAAAAAATTTGAGAACCTCCTTTTTTTCTGATGGGGGTTCTGGGGGTTCTAACTTTTATCTTGACATGGGCCAAATAGGAGTCGACTGATAATTTTTCATAGTTTGTGAACTTCGAAATTTTTTATGGAATTGACTTAGGGCCTTTTTGCGAACGAGTTAAGCGGAGTTATGTTTAACTCAACTCGATTCTTTTTATGAAAGAGTTAATGGGAAAAGTCAGGCTTCAGCTGAGTTAAACGATTTAAAAGAGTTATTGTTAACTCTATCTTTCGCGAAAAGGCCCTAGAGTATGTGCTTTTCTGAGTGTATTCTGTTTACTGTTTCTTACATTGGGTATTGTACACCTATCAACTTTATGAGGCGTTTCAAAAGGGTCTACCAAGCAGTTTGTACTTTGTTGATGTGGACCATCCGATCTTTATCTGTACTTGTTTATGTATCTGTTAATTTTGAAGAAGTGCTTTCATTTTATAACGGTGGTCAATATATGGGTCTTGCCGTTTTTGCTGCACCCATTTTATTCATAACCTGTTTGCTCAGGTACTTTTAGTAAACTTTTTTGCACTGGCAAACCGCTTTTTTCGCTTTTAGACGTTAACCAACTGGCTCTCGTTGAATTTTATCCATTTGATGTACCTGTTAATTCAATTTAGTTAGTGACACAAGAAATACCTTAAGTGTCACTACTTGGTTGACACGCTCAGATTTTTGGATTTCACTCTCGGCGTGCTGGCCCTCAGTGATAGCGCACTTAGGGAAACCTGCAATTTCTGAGCATTACGTATTCAATAACGTTTGCTTTGATGTAGTTTGAACGATTGGTCTATTCTGATTCTTAGAACGCTATGCTGGGAACCTGTACGAGAAATCTCCCCTCCAAAACGAAACTATGTCGCAACGGTCTTGTTCATTTCTCTAAATCGAATAGTAGGGGTATTCTCCAAAAGTGTTTCCCCACCACTACCCTACTAGGAAACTACAGGGTTATGTTCACTGCACTCAAGAAATGAAGTCCGTAGTAGAGTAATTAATTAATTTTGTACACTAGTTGTTTCTGCCATAGTTGTTAACACTATGCAGTAAGTAGTGAAGTTCTTCTTGTTTGTGGAAGGCTCTAATATCTTTATTCGAGAGCTCTTGTATTGGCAGCTCGTTTAGCTCGTTTGGGATTATAAGTACCAAATGGACAAGTTGTTGCTTCAGTCGATTTTTCGATGTGCCAATGCTATTGTTAATATAACATACATCGCAATGTAATGTAAATATATAAAATTAAACTCATGAAATTAATACTGGGTAACATTTGAGTTTTTATACAGTTCAATAGGTAAACGTTTAGACTTGCATGAAGCTTCTAAGCATGACATAAACTATGTACAGACAGAATAAACTCCTAGAACACAGCACACCTATCTATGACTCTCTATCTTTCTCAGGCGGAAAGTTCGGAGCAGCAGGGGGAGAAGAAACCCGAAGAGTAGGAGAGGTTGGGCCTAAACTTGTCTAAAATTGGCAGTCATTACAGCAAAGTTAGGCTAGTTTGCTTCCATATACACCGCTTTACCGAAGCCAAAAAAATTTACTAAAAAATTTAGTTATATCGCTGAAATAGACAATTTTAGACCAGTTTAATCAGTTAAAGGCAATTTTTGGCCTTAGCCAGTAGTGGGAGCCCAAAAAAGTTGTGGGGGAAGGGGGAAGGGAGGGGGACGAGAGGATGAGACTCGAAAGTGTCCCGCCCACTGAGGAAAACTAGGGACCCCCGTCTCATTAGCTTACATAGTATTTTTAGGGTTTTTAATGCTACTTTTTGTTTCAATGGTATTTTCGGCGTGTTTTGCTTGGTGAAACGGAATTTTTGCAAATTTGTCTATTTTTGGGAGAAAGGCCTCCGCTCCCCCCCCCCTGTAACAAATATATACTCTGGCGTATAAGAAATAATTTTTTGTTTTTGCTATTTATAGGGCTGAGCCTGTACGTCTTGTCAGTTTCAAGCCTTTCCGATTTGACCATTTTGTAACAATTTCCTGCTCTTCTCCCATGGTTCCGCCAGTGTCCTGTGTGAATGATACAATGCTATCTGCCCGAACCATATTCCCATTTGCATTCCGTCGCACACTGCCCACTCTGCCAAAGTATGCTCTGATTGTACTGAATTCCAGTGCCACCTGTGGCTGTCTGAAACGAGCCGTGCCCAAGCTGTGGCCGGACGCTGCGCTGCGAGTCTGTACGGACGGTGCCGGTAATTGGCTCCATTCTCAGCAGCTGATCCCAGACTGGATCTGTGGCGATCTGGACAGCATCAGTCGCGAAGCGCGCGCCTATTTTGAGAAATCCAGCGTCCCGCTGATCTTCACAGTGGATCAGAATGCAACTGACTTCACCAAATGTCTGCAGCTGCTGCTGGAGTCGGCTGCCTTCTCTGACAGCGGCGGCCTTCCTGGCATTGGCCTGGCCTCCACCTACCGGGAAGCGGGGATTTATGTTGCCGGTGGTCTCTGTAGTGATCGATTTGATCATGTTCTGGCTGCCCTGAACACACTACACCTGATGAAAGACCGCCTGAACGGTATCCCTCTGTATATTATCCATGGCAGCTCACTGATCACTCTACTTAATGCTGGATCCTGGACACTTCGATTTGATCCATTTGACGGTCAACTGATTCGAGGTATCAAGTGTGGACTGGCCCCTGTCGGGCGCCCTTCCCTCGATGTCAGTACTGCCGGCCTCCGTTGGAACCTTCGACATGACCGGATGGAATTTGGCGGTATGGTTAGTACCTCAAATGAAATTGTTGCTGATAGTGTCTGGGTGGAAACGGACGTGCCTCTAATTTGGACAATGGAAGTTGGAACTTTGATATAAGAATTGTTGTTGTTCAACTAGATATTTGTTGATCTGAAATATAAGTATAATTTGTACGTAAGACAGTTTTGAAGATGTGCTCAGTAGAATTGGAACTGGTAAAATGTACTGGCACGGTGTGATTTATTCAGGGCTGTGTAATACGAAAAAACGGTCAACTTTAGTCTTTTGGTAAACTTTTGCAATGAAAAAGGGAACGCAATGCACAAACAACAAGTTTTTTGAATTTGAAGATCGCGATGATTTGATTTGTCTCTAGCTTCATGGAACAGGTGGTGATTTTAATTTTATGAAGACCGGCAAGCGTGTTAAAGTTAAAGATAGTCTTACGTATTTATATTAAAGGATTTAGTGATTGGATTAAAGGATTGGATTTAGTTCAGTTGAATTGAATTGAATTGAGATTGTCAGTAACTTTACTTTTACAAATAAACAGTGGTTTATCAAAGTTGACAGAGATATATTTCGTATTGTCTCATTAGTCGAGTTCTTCTGCTCGGTATTTCAAGACTGGTCGGATGGTAAACGTTTTGCGCTGTTTTCTGAGCATTTGTTGCCAAAACCCATTTTTACAGACTCTTTAAAACCCTTTAACTTCAACAGAAAGACAGTGTTTACAAAAAACTGACTACAATCCACTGGTTGGTAGAAATTTCAGAATTAACGCCCGTAGGGTATGGAAATTCTGTTCAGTCGCTGACTTTTTGAAGGGGTGAAACTCGCGAACACCCTCTTTCTTTGGTAATACGGTTACCTTTATTTTATCGTTTTTTGCTTGTTTAGGATGTATTGGTGTTTTGGAGTAAATTAATATATTGGTTTTCATTTAACTAATAGAATATTGTGATAGTTATCTTGTGAATAATCTGTGCACACCTTTTACTGATTGAATAAATATTTTGGCGCACGGCTTTTTGTCCTGTGTGTATCTACTTCTTTTAGCAGTAGTAACACAAAGACGTCGTTAGGATATTTGCTTTTTAGGTTCACTGCGGCGAACCCATGATTTACGAGTTTGTCAATTGTCTTCGTTAAACAGTTGAGTGCACCAAATAAGGTTAGCTCGGTGCGAAGTTAAACTCAAGGTTAACTGGGTAAAGCCTGTGATCCATCAGCTAATCCGTTTCACAAACTTGGGTTTACTTAACTCTGATTTATGTTAGTCT
>JASAND010001967.1:0-11880 GCA_030248195.1 Trissonchulus latispiculum | reverse complement strand
GAAACTGTGTATCAAGCATGAAGCAACTCGGGTAATCATGCCTGAAGATAAATGGTTGGGCTTCAAGAATTTACATAAAATGCAGCGAGCTCCATACGTTATCTATGCTGACTTTGAGTGCTTGCTGGAGCAAGTATCTCATAATTCTGCAACTGTCTCTTTCACAAGAGCTTATCAGAAGCACGTGCCGTGTGGATATGGAATGTTGGATGTACTAAACTGTTGTGGCGATGAATGCCAGGTTGGTAAACCTGTGGTGTACCGTGGTCAAGACTGCTGTCTTGAAAAGTTTCTTTCCAGTCTTGTTGAAAAATCAGAACAGTATCTACTAACTTATAGTGATAAACAGTCACTGTGCATGACACAAGAAGAAGAAGAAGGTCTTCACAAGCAAGCAAGCAGTTGTTACCTATGTGGAGATTATCTATGTGAAGATACAGTGAGAGATCATTGTCATCTATGTGGTAAATACAGAGGTGCAGCGCATTCGGAATGTAACGTCAGTTATAGATTGAATCACACGATTACAGTAATCATGCATAATCTACGAAGATATGATGGTCATTTAGTAATGCAAAAAATTGGAGCGATTGCGAACAACTCCAATTTTGAATTGGAATGCATTCCTAAAGGCATGGAGGATTACTTATCATTCACATTAAGAAAGAAGCGAGACGGTGATTCTCCAGGTTGGTCAATTAAATTTATCGACAGCTATCAATTGATGACTAGTTCTCTGGAAACACTTACTATCAATTTACGCAAAGATGGTATCGACAAATTCAAAAACATGGCATCTACTTTTACTGCTTCTCAATTAGACCTGCTACTCCGAAAAGGTGTTTATCCTTATGAATACATGGACACTTGGGATAAATTCAGTGACAGAACTCTTCCTCCGAAATACTGTTTTTACAGTAGTCTTAATGATAATGGTATTAGTGAAGCTGACTACGAACATGCCAAGACTATATGGGATCAATTTAAAATGTCTACGCTTGGAGAGTACCATGATTTGTACCTCTTAACAGACGTCTTGCTGCTAGCTGATGTTTTCGAAAACTTTCGTCTTTTTGCTCTCAAACACTATGGATTGGATCCTGCTCATTATTACACGCTTCCTTCATTTGGTTGGGACGCCTGCTTGAAAATGACAAAAGTACAACTGGAGCTGTTGCAGGATCCAAACATGTATCTGTTTTTTGAAAATGGAATTCGAGGAGGTATATCTGTTATCAGCCATCGATATGCACGGGCAAACAATCCTCTTATTGCTAACTATGATTCAAGCAAACCTAGTTCTTGGATAATCTATGTGGATGCAAATAACCTGTATGGGTGGACGATGATCCAGAATCTTCCAGTGTCAAATTTTGAGTGGCTTGATGATTTCGACGACATAGACTGGTTAAAGCAAGATATTCATCAAGATACTGGCTATATACTTGAAGTTGATTTAGATTATCCTCCATTGCTCCACGAAGCCCACAATTCGTATCCCTTAGCACCTGAAAAAATTATTATAGGTGATGAAATGCTATCGACCTATGCTAGGACGTTGAAGGAACATCATCATGTATGCTCAGGAAAAGTCGCAAAGCTTGTCCCTAATTTATTTCCCAAAAAGAATTACATTATACATTATGTAAATCTACGGCAGTACCTTGAACTTGGAATGAAACTAATTAAAATCCACAAAGTACTAAAATTTCACCAAGAAGCTTGGATGAAACCGTATATCTTTTTCAATACTGAAAAGCGAAAGAATGCCACCAGTGACTTTGAAAAGGACATGTACAAACTACTCAATAATGCAGTCTTTGGAAAGACAATGGAAAATCTACGTGGATATCAATATGTGAAGTTGGTTACCAATGCAAAGAAACATGATAAATTGGTTGCAAGTCCCCGATATAATCGCTCGAGCATATTTTCTAAACAACTTGTAGCCGCTTCAATGAAGAGAGTTACAGTTGAACTATGCAAACCTATATATGTTGGATTTACAGTGCTGGACTTGTCCAAGCATTTAATGTATCAATTTCTTACAACTACATTGTGAACAAATACGGACAGTCAGCAAAGCTATTATTCACTGACACAGACAGTCTATGTTATCATATTACAACAGACAACATCTACGAAGATATGCGAAAAGATTTGGAGTTGTTTGATACCAGTGATTTCCCCAAACACCACTTTTTATTTTCTACGAAGAACAAGAAGGTTCTGGGGAAAATGAAAGACGAAACTGTTGGTTGTCCCATTGAAGAATTTTGCGGAATTCGAGCTAAAGCATATGCCTTTGTCTGTAATGGCACTGAAAAAAGAAGCTCAAGGGAAAATCTGTGGTTACAAGAGGGATACATTTTTCTCATTATGTCTCCGTTTTATTCAATAGTTCGCGAATGCGTCATAGTATGAACTTTATTCGTAGCAATAAGCATTTGCTGTATTCGGTTGAAGTTAACAAACAGAGGTTATCTGCTTTTGATGACAAGAGGTATTTGCTTGATGATGGTATTGAAAGTTATGCATATGGACACTGTAAAATAAAAGAGTTGTAATAATGTGTTTTCTTTATTAGTTGGTTTGGTAAAATAGGTGGGATTAGTTTATTAGGTAGAATAGGCGGGATGTGGCAGCGATAGCGGAGGACATTCCCGAGGTGCTGTCATTAAGGCTTGACCGAACTAACCATATTCTGCTATAGGATACATAAGGAGCTCCTGTTTTCTAGGATCCACTTTTGAACTAGGAGCAAGTAGGATCCACCGAGTTTTGAACTAGAAATGGATCCTATTTTGTGCCAGAATCGCCATTTTATATCTACTGAGGTGGCACATTTGAGGAGGTTAAAAAATAAATGCTACCTGATTATTAAAAAATCTTAAGGCTGTTATATAAAACGGGATATCTACAGCAAAATATTCTGTAACTTTTGACAGCTAACTAACAAAATGAGGACCGGTTGTTCACGGCTAGCCTAGCTAGCTGTGGCCGTACCCCCAAAAATCTACTACTGCTTATACGAAAGCGTGTGGATAGTGCAAAGTGGGACCTCCCGGAAGTTAAGGGCTAAGGGGGGGGTCGTCCCGAGTTAACGCACCGAGCATATACTTTACATGACTTCAACATGATAGCTTAACACTGCCATACTCTTATCTATTATACATTCTTGGTATTATAAGAGTGACTCTGCACGCTAAACGGCTAACCCCCCCAAAATCTGGCCCAGTGAGCCCCCACCGCAAATTGGTACTCAGTCGAAACGGGGGTGTGCTCACTCCCTCTATGCTTGTATGTTTAAGCTCGGAAACTACGTGCGCGTGAGCGAGTGTTGCTTCTGTTTCGAGCTTTAGCACACAAGCATAGCGGGTGAACTTTTTTAAAGTGATGGGTACAATTAGCGTAGCATACAGAGGATATATCACGCTTATAATACATGGAGTATGACTGCTGTCATACCCTTATGTTCTGGAAGTCAACAAATTATTGCTGCAGTCAGTGAACTTTAGACAGATCGTTTGTGAGTGAATTGGTGAATAAAGTGTTACTTTAAAGCAAGAGTAATTTATTACTATGCCCTTGCTGAACGCCGAACGCAACTCTCCCGCCTGGCGGTAAATAGTTTGGCGAGGCGATTATCATAAACACAGACGCAGAAATAACAGGCACGACGCACGAGCGATTACAAAGTACATGAGACTTAGACCAGAAATTTAAACCGAACTAAACCGTTTTGCTTACTTGTCTTGTACAGCAAGTACTCGGGTGCAAATTAATGCTGAACTTTGAGTACTAAAGTCGAAGAATTAGGTATAACCCTTCAGCACCAGCTATAGTTTTAAGACTGAAGCAACGAAACAAAAGTATCATAAAATCGATTTCAGATTTGTATAATTTGTTGCTTCGAAAACTCCAGTATGGAATTTCTCAGCGAAAGCGAGGATACAAAATTGTGTTTCCCTTGGTCCCCTCGAAAAAAACTTGAACTCATCCTGATGGACAAATAACTAATCGCACAAAATTTTATTGGTCCCACTTTCAAAACTTTTATGTATGTACTAAGGAAGGGGCGGATAATTTTAAGGTGCTGGTATCGCTTTGTGTAAATTCGACCTTACAAGCTTCAATTCTTCATGAAAGTGGATGAAACTTTCCAAATACATTATTTTCGTGCTCTTTAACATTCTGGGACCAGTTCCGGATTTTTAGGTGTAAAGATAAGAAACTTTCGGTTTTTGCCCTTATTCTCTCAGTACATGGTCACTACACCGGATTGGTTGTTATGGCTGGAAAGACGACACCAAAATGAACATTCTTGCTTTTACAACTTTTGAGCTACCTCTAGTGGTTAAGGCAGTATAAGCCAAAAACCAAAAAATGGCCATTTTTGAAGAAATCAGTTTTTTCAGAATTACTGCCAAATCTTACAGACAATTTCGGTTTATCTATACTTAAGCGATACACCGTCCAATTGCGCATTTTATCAATACCTATTCTCTGGAATTCGTTGCTTTAAGCTAGAGAATTCGCCGAAAAACCATTTTGGCAAAATTGCGATTATTTTGTTTTGAACATTGATTTCACAAAAAATACCCAATGGATTCGCGTGATTTTTACCTGAATGAAAATTCGCCCTATTGCGGAGGGACATTTTTCTTGGTTTGAGCTAAAACAACTCCAGTTGTGAGAAAACTGAATTGAAAGTTGCGAAATTTCGTGTCATCGCACATTAGCCGGATTTTCTGGAGTATTGAGACTTGTTGAGCCAAATCCAAAAAAATGTCCCTCGGCCCGCATGTCCTTCATATCATGGCACGAGAAGAAATTTTGGCCGATTCTACAGTTTTGAGAAATCGATGTTCAAAAATTTTTGGTCTATATTCAGCCTGTCAGATGTCAGCATGTAGGAAAAGTTTTGCTATTTTCTTGCCAATTTTGCTAGTTTCGTAAGCTCATGTTAATATACAGATTATAAGCTTTAAAACGATGTATAAATCCAATCTTTCCAACTCCCAAAATTGCGAAAGTTATAGCGTTTCAAAAATTCACCACAAAAAGCACTGCACAAAAGGATACCACCAGTACCTTAAAAGGGTCCATGATGCCTATGACTTACCTTTTTTCTTGTTCAAATTTTGAACAAATTCACACCCGAATGGAGCAATTCTCTGCCTTTAGTGGTTACAGGTAACAACTCGTACTAGGGCAAAACTGACCAAGCATCAAACTTTGCGTTCACCCTTTCTAGTGAGTCACTAAATATTACGTCAACAAAATATACACACCCAAAGCACAGTTAAAGCACTCTTTATGAAATACAAGCTTACATGCTTTTATTATGACTAAAAAGGATGTTTTGTGACTTCAGACCTTGGTATGTAGACATTGGATTTAGGTTTCTATGAAGAAAGACACAGCAAGTTTGAACAAATATACATGTTCCGTTTATCCATTAAAGTATACCTACAGAATGAAAAGAGTTCTTGTGGAAGATGACACTAAAGAGAATAGATGGAATTAATGCCCATGAGTGAAACAGCCACAGACAAATAGCCCGCTTTATTTAAGCACAGAATTATACATATGTATATCTGAATCAATTTCTGGGAAGGTCAGATATTTTCGTCGTTGTCTTGTCAGTGGACAACCTTAAAAATCAATTTGCTTCAAGTTTTATCAGGCTTAGTAAGCACAGCAAAACTTGCAAATATTAGCTTGTTTTGATAAGCGGTTCGTGAGTTACGTTCATTCTGTGGTTGTGATTTTGTGATGTAGGCTGAATGACAAGTTTCTTGATTTATATAGAGGTGCTATAATGGTAAGTTTTGCTCCTCAATCTATTAGAGCTACCCTATGCGCATGCAAATGGCAATCTCCTTAGCTGTCTTTGTAGTGTTCAAAAATTGTAGCTTTGGTACCGATTATTACAATCGCCAAAGGTAGCACAAAGTTATAAGCTTATTCGTGCTGGATAGCTTATTACTGCGAGGCGGCCCCAAATGTTTGATATATCATTTTCAGGATCATAGTAAACCTGCTGGCTAAAAATGAGCAAAATCATAGATCTATTTCTAATATATTACCCTTCAATAATTTACCGGGGGAGGGGTCAGCCGGTAGCGAGTAGAGCATAGTTTTTGCTAGGGATGCTTCAGACATTGAAATTGAACTTAAACTGAAACTATTTTGAGAACAGACCTGAAACTGAGACTAGCTTGGGTAAAGACCTGAAACTCGGACTAAAACTAGTTTCAGTCTTTCCTCAAAACATGAAGATGGAAGGTTTTCAGCGGCTTTTTCGTCAACATTCTAAAGTAGGCGTATAAATAATCAGAAAGTTTTGCATTATATTATGTCAGAAGGCTAGAAACTGCAGTTTTTTAAATGAACTGAAAATGAAACTAAAACTCTGACTGAAAATAAAACAGAAACTAAAATTATTTTGCGATCCCGACTGAAAACTGAAACTATTTTGGCAGGAGACCGGAAACTGAAACTAAAACTAAAATGGGTTACAGAAACAACCCCAGTTTTTGCTCTAATAACTAAGAGCATGCCTAGTGGCATACTCTTAGTTAGTATGCACTCTTGCTGTTTCGCCTATTTCTATTTTCATGCTTCGAGTCCATACTAGATTAAAATCAACTCTTGCATATATCTCAATTGACAAATTCTGATCCTTTCTTCAGCAACATGACACTTTCTAGTCAATAAAACCTGAATAAAACTTCAACAATTTTCACTCTCATTAATCTTCCAACTATTTGTTTTGTTCTATCTAAATTCCTTAGGCACCCTTTCTGTGATTCTTTTCAACTTAACAAAATCATAGTGCCTTTTCTTTTTTCATCTTTCTTTCTTCGAAAATGAATTGCACAAGGAATTCAACCCAGCCGAGACTGATGTCTACTGTAGCAGATGAAGAAACTATCACCAGGTCTACAGTATTCTTTACCATATACGGTTTGGAGGGTTGCATTCAGGTAACCGGAAATCTTCTAATTTTACTGGCAATTTGGAAGTCACCAAACCTGCATCGTAAAGAATACTGTCTCCCAGCAGGTCTAGCGATGGCTGACTTCATCATGGGTTCAGGTCAGCTTTCAGCGGGTATCCGTCGCAACTACATCATGCACAGTGGCGAAGCGGGCCAGTTGGTATCTAAGTGGACCTGTATTTTGGAGGTTCACAACTTTTGCTTTCTCATGGGCGGATTTTCAGTACCCACTATGCTACTGCTAATTTCTATCGACAGGCTAATGGCCTGTATTAGTATTACAGCCTACAGTAAACTGACAACCAAACGCATACTCGCGGTTTGCTTGCTGCCTTTCAGCATTGCAGCTGTGCTGACCGCAACTGCCTATGTAAGCACCTACTTAACACCCCGTACAAAGGATAATCCTAAAACATGTCTAGCGGCCTGGGCATTTACAGTATGGATGGACAAGCTGTGGACATGGTACCAGTTTGCGGCTGGCCTGTCCAGCGTTTTCGTTTATGCGATTGCGATGCGATGTTTGCACAAATATCGCAGTGAAAGTGGTCTCTCCACGGTTATGAGAAAGAGTAAGGCACGACAGTTGAGAGTAACAAAGACGCTAATGATAGTTATTGCCTGTACCTTTTTTCTGCAGAGTATACCACTTTTTCTGATGGCAATTACGTCGGGAAAGATTTCTAAGGCAACCTACAATATTCTGATACCAAGTTGTTGGTGTATTATAAACGGAAATTCTGCCAACAACATTTTCATCTATTTTACCAAAAATAAGGAGCTACGTCGTGCTATCATGTTTGTTTTTCCAGATGTCTGCAAAAGATCTACTGTCAGCATCAATCGTTCTCAACGGCTTTCTACGCTAGTGACTTATTCCGCTGGTGTTAACTCTAATCCGGAACCAAATCCATTGGGGAATGAGCGATTTTTGGATACAGAGAAATCAAATTATTACAGCAACCACATATGACCAATGACTGACAAGACAATGGCCAAATACAAACCGCCAACTCGTATCAAGAACGCATTTTTGAACACTTGGTCTCGTGTGGAATGGTGAACATACTGTAATACTCTAGTCCCCCCGCATGCGCATAACAAACTTAAAATTAAATTTTTTGTCAGCTATGTGAGAGCAGTAAGCCAAATTTCAATATGGTGCGACCTTATACGAATTCCTAATGTAATCACCGAGACATAACTAAAAGCTGTTGAATAGAAATGCAGCTACAAAAGATTCTCACAACACGGATTCTATTGACAGGACGATAATTTTAACTTATCCCACATGTTTGTAATACGATGTAAATACTTTAATAAGATAGCATGCTAATGGGGTAATGGGTAACGGGTACACGCTGGGTGGGTACCAAATTCAGACACACTTCCAGCCGTCTACGTTGTTTAGTCAAAATATCATTTGTCAGAAATATGTCGTTAGTCAGAATTTCATTGCTATACCATTTCATTTGTCAGAATTTTATTTGCCAGAACTTCACTAGTCAGAATTCATTTTGTCAGAAAATCACTTGTAATAAAACGTGTAAGGCTGAATAGAAGAAATAATTCAATGTTATTCCTGCGACTTTTGCTTGGGAAGCTCAACGATGACGATCCTAAAATACTAGACAACGAGGACTCTGCCTCAGATTTAAAGGTGAAGTAAAAATCTTAGGTCTAAAATCTATGGATGTGTGTAATATATATGTTGCACCACAGCACAAAGCTTTCTCATGATGCCTATGTGGTGTGTATAAACCATATCAGTGCTGCATAGTGATGGAACCGGGTCACTTAGGCTTACCCGGTTGAGCCCTGATTCGGTGACCCGGTTCCGCGGCATTTACGCACAAAATGATTGCACTCATAAGATGTACTTACTTACTAAATGATTCTACGTGTGTTCAGAGCCAAAATACTGGCAAATGAAAATTCAGTATCATTATACAGTTTGTGACAACGGAAATTTTGACGTATGATTGTAATTAATTGAATCATTAGTTACTATCAAAAAACAGCAATTATTATCTGCCAGCTAACAATAAAATTAAACTAACAGCATTTCTACAGATAGAGTTTTGACCAGTTACATTCTGACAAATGAAAATCTGACTAATAAAATTCTGACTAGTGAAATTCGGACAAATGAGTTTCTACCTACTGAATATAGAGCAGTTATGACTGTTAAGATATTGATTTTTGGAAGTTATATTTAGAGTTGTGACGCGGGCCGGTGGCGGGCCGCTGGCTCGGGCCGGGCCGCGGGCCGGGCCGGCCCCGCCCGGGCCCGGCCCGGATTTTTCGGCGACGGCCCGGCCCGCGGCCCGGCCCGCAAGATTACAAATTGTCGGCCCGCCACCGGCCCGCGGGCCGGTGGCGGGCTGCGGGCCGGGCCGGTTTTTTACACGGTAAATGGCAATTTTTCAATAATTTTCGGCGCAATTTCAAGTCTACAATCAAAATTTCATTTACGGAATTTCAATGGCTTTGTTTTAAGATGGTTAATTACACATAATAGAAGTTAGAATTGAGCTGTGTCGGTATCTTGGTGTTTAGGTTGTTATATTGTGGCTACTTATTGGATATACCTAATCCATTTTAAGTTACGTCTATGAGAAGGGTGTAGAAGCTTTTTATATGTGAACAGTTGTCGCAAAACAATTGGAATGAAAACATTCGCTTATATAATTAGGTTTGATTGTATTGGTATTGATGTAAGGGGGCATCGTTCGCAGTTTAAGACGCAGTGCTCTTGTTGCGGTTGTAATTGCTAATTGGAAACGTAACCAACATCCAAAACATTGTTAAACAAACTGAACGAAATTTGGTTTAGTTTTTTCCCTGCTATTGGTCATGTAAATTAGACCGTTATGTCAAAATCAAGCACGTGGACAAACTTAACACAAGAGACATTTAGTTTGAGGAAGTGAAAAGCTTCAAAAAAAGTAGGACAGCATCTTTGAAAAATAATGGAATCGGAGTTGTAACATAAGGATAAGAGTGGAGTAGGAGCGACAGCTTGGATTTGTATATGGATAATGTGTGGAATCCTGCATTACAATGTAATATTTACCAAACACGTAATCGACTGACCAGTGGCCACTTGTTATTGCTATTTGTTGTTTGTGAAAAATGGAAGACATAAAAATAGCCGTAAAATAAGTTGAAATTAGACATAAAGCAAGTTGAAATCAATTACCTAACAGTTCGGGCCGTTTTTGTGAGGTCGGGCCGTTCGGCCCGTAGAAATTTGCGGCCCCAGGCCGGCCCACGTGGCCCGGCCCGCCACCGGCCCGCGGGCCGGGCTCGGGCCGGGCCGGCCCGGCCCGCGGCCCGCCCCGTAGGACCGCATCGGCCCGCGGGCCGGCCCGGCCCGCAAAATTTTCTTATTTTCCAACACTAGTTATATTAGAATAATCATTTTTCATTTTATTGATGTCAACTACTTCGGGTCTCTTGCGAAATTCCCCCCAGCCCTAGCTTTTTATTTTTTGACCAATAACTTAGACATTTTTTTGTATGGGTGCACACTAGAGGCAGATGAATCCAAAAATTCAAAAATTTTAAAATTTTAAAAAAATTTACAAAAATTTTAAATTTTATTTTGATAAAGGGGGACCAAGGGGAACTGAAAAATTTTTTAAAAAAATTTTGCTGAAAACGTGCATACAGGAGTTTTCAGGGGTGCTGAGCACGAATCCGAAATCCGTTTTTCGATAAAGCTTTTCGTTAGCTTAAAATAAGCTAAAGTTATAAGCTTGAGATGTAAGCTTATCCTGAGCTAATGAAAAGTTTCATCGAAAAACGGATTTTGGATTCGTGCTCAGCGCTCCTGAAAACCCCTGTATGCACGTTTTCAGCAAACTTTTTTTCAAAAAATTTTTCGGTTCCCCTTGGTCCCCCCTTACCAAAATAAAATTTTTTTAAATTTTTTAAAAATTTAAAAATTTTTAAATTTTTGGATTCATCAGCCTCTAGTATGCACCCATACAAAATTTCAAAGTTATTGGTCAAAAAATAAAAAGTTAGGGCTGGGGGGGAATTGCGCAAGAGACCCGCTACTTCGAGTCGAGGCCGAGTGTCAGTAGAAATATGATGGCTCTGCTCGGTATCCAATAGCTACACACATATTTTGTATAGATGTTATGCGTTACGCATTATATACTTATTTACTTATCTTATGGTTGAGTGTTGTGCTAGCAATGAAGTATTATTATTGTTTTCTAATGTAGGTGTAGTAGTGATGTTTCAGTCGCTGAAACTGAAACTTTTTTGGAAAACGGACTGAAACCATTTAAACTAGCAGACTGAAACTGAAATTATTTTTGGTATCCGACTGAAACTGAAACTACCCTAATTCTAGAACTGAAACTGAAACTAGAAAAGTCTGAAAGTTTCAGTCCCAGCGTAAAATCTGAAGTTTTCCTTCTAGCTGGAGCTTTAACTGGTTTCAGTTCATGCTGGAACTGAAACTCCATTTCAGTCTCTGCGTGCAAGACCATTTCAGTCTCTGCGTATGGTTAAGTTCTTTGTAAAATATTATTGCAGATATCACATAATAGTTTTACTTGCGAAAGAATTGAATGAATGTGTTACGTTTTAGCCTCTCGTATGATCATAGCAGTATTACTTTTAGATAATTTACTGTCAGCACAATAGAAAAAACTAGGAAGTTATGTTAAAGCGCAATTGCTTTATATATTTTTTAAAGCACAAGTTGATGTGGCACCTCTAAGGTCTACGGTCCAAAGGCTAAGCACCAAATTGCAGCAATGAAGCTTTAGGTCCTCAACAGCCTTACATTTTGGAGAGATGCTTTACTAAAGCAAATAACCTAGCTGGTATAGGTACTTAGTTAATGAGAAAGTCAA
>JASAND010001965.1:0-17683 GCA_030248195.1 Trissonchulus latispiculum | reverse complement strand
AAAAAACGTCCCTGGGTATATTTGTGCAGAACTCATTTGTTAAGTAGCAGCCCTCCAACTTGCATGTTGGTGAATGCTCCACAATCTTTGAAAAAAAATTGGTCGTGGTTTTGCAAAAACTACATTTTTTATGATAGCAGCCTACCGGATAGCAGTTGGAAGACGATCATCCATCTGGGATAATTCGCCCCTGTGAGACCTTCAGATCGACGCCCTTAGACTGATTTTCCGGCTTGTGTATGTTCAAGAAATGATGGATTATTTGATTTTTGCAAAAATGACAAGTTTTCCGACGCCAAAACAAGAAAATAGTCTTTTAGCGCAAGCTAGAAGAGATAGAAACGTTACTTTAAAAAGAAAAATGTGAAGCTCAACGAGATCTTTCAGATGAACTATAGTCATAACTGCATAGGTGCAGCCAAACTTTCAGAAATTGGGAAAAAGCCGCCCTGATCGGAAATCTCGAATTTTTGAATCGGGGATTGCGCGGAGGGTGACAGAACACTACAAGAATGTATTTCGTGAAAGTTTTGCCAAATTTCATCCTGATTTGCGCCGCCTGTAACCAACAAATTTGTGCCCAAAAGGAATCACCACCTTAAAAAGCAATGTCAAATATGTGGTAAGACAAAATACAGACACTATCAGTGGTCAGCAAAAGAAGAAACCAAAATGAGGAATACAGAAATGCGTCAAAAACTGACACAATATGAGATAGGACCATTAGACGTTGATCTTTAGAAAATGTAATCTGAAAGTAGTACCAAAAACTGGTACACAAAAAGATTTATTGACTTACCGGAATAGAAAAATTCAGCCTGGCTGCGCCAGAGTAATTATGTCGGAATGACATAATTACTAAGAATCCAAAATGTGGAACCTCCAATGAAGATAATGGCTAGCACTAGTCAACAACACCGCTTTCTATTAAGGCGCACGTTATACAACTGACAACAGACAACAGAAAAACAGGATAACAGAAATAGCAATCTTCTGACAAATATGCAAATTAGTTTCTTTGCGTAAACAGATAGGCAAGCAGGAACAAAGTTAGTTCCGTATTCAAATTAGTCTTCACATATATATATGTATATACCATCGTATATACTTGGCGTACTTAGATCTTTTTTTAACCCCATTTGCACTTCTCTAGGTTGTACCGTTAGGCCGGTATAATGCAAGAAGTAGCGGGGGAACCCAACGGGGGGAAAACCCAAATGGAGGAAAATAAACCCACCCCTCACAGGTCTTAAAAATTGTCATAGCGCGATTCTGACACTTCCTGTGTAAAATTCAACTCTTTTTTAGTTAGTATGAATCAAAAAATCCGACCTAGTTAGCTTTTTTTGCGACCTCATGTGTCATTGACAATGCAGCATCAAATTTTACAAAGGACAGGTTTCATAAAGTTTAACACATAAACATTGGGCAATTTTTGAAAAATGCTAAAAACGGTGCAATTTGATAAAACTTATTATTCTAACGTGTAGAGAATGGTTTTTGACGTACAATTGGCTATTAAAAGTCACTATTAGACCTCTGCTAGGTCCTCCAACAGCGAAATTGCACTTTTAGAGTTTTTTGCCTCTAGCAACCCAGGTGTTCAAAATTGCCCGCATCTGACAGCATATATAGGGTGACGCAGCGTCCTCGATAATACCGTACTATAGCCACGAATTGTTTCCCTGTAGAGTTGGTAAAAAATTTGGGTGGGGGTTTTTCCCCCGCCACGTTGTGCCAGACTAACGGTGCATCGGATCGGTCTAATTTTTGTTGTGTGCAAAGAGGAAGAGTTGCCATCATTGCAGATATTTGCAAAACTTTTCTAGTCCAACCCAGTCAAAAGTTATATGTATACGTCGGTCCAAACTTTTGGCAATTTTTTGGAAGGTTGGACCAAAAAGTTTTCAAAATGTCAAAAAATGAGCAGGAGTGAACCAAATGACTGGATCTTTGCACACTTATATATATATATATATACGTAGGTTAGAAAAAGTCGCTGGTGTGTTTTGGAGCTCCTAGCTCCAGCCTGTGACTCAGGAGGCGGGTGGGGTCCCCCCCCCCCCAAAAAAGGGGGGGTTTCATATTGGCTATACACCTGTATATGATCTGGGCGGGGGTCGCGGAAATTTGTCAATTTGGTGGGGGTCCCCTCTCCCCCAACACATCCATGGTCTGGCGAAAAGCAGTTTCACGGGAAATTTTGGTTGGGGGAGGGGTAAACTTATCATTTTTTCCATTTTCTGAACCCCCCCCCCCAGAACTTCTAACTGGGGGGAGGGACGCGGGCGTAGCCGAAACGGCCAAGAATTGGGTATTTTTAGGGTAACTTGCAAAATTTTTCCAAAATGTCCAAGTAGAAATTGACCAGAGACCTTGACTCGAGAACTCGAGTACTTTTTAAGATATAGCCATGGGGGAAAACCCACCGTCCCACCCCATTTTGGGGGGGAAACTCGCCCGCCTCCTAGACCAAGGCTTGTAGCTATGAGCTCCAAAACATAGCAGCAGAAAGCACGACTCTTTCTTTCTTACCTACGTGTGTAAAGATAAAGACATTTGGTTGACACCTGCTCATTTTATGACATTTTGAAAATGACACCTACTTTTTGGTCCAACCATGCAAAAATTTTGCAAAAGCCCACCCAATTTTTTTGCAAAATTTTTAACAACCAAACATTGAAACAATCCGTACTATCCGTAGTTGAGGTCGAGTACGGGGTGAGGGACGTTGCCTCTCCGTGGGGGTCTCACATGGGGTAAACTGTAGCCTGGTACACCTATGGTCAATATTGACCCAGAAAGTTCATAAAACTTAAGAACGTGTATAGCAAGCTTAACAAAAAAGGTCAAAATTTTGTTTTTTAGCGAGAACTTTCGCAAAACTAAACCAAATAGATTACTTTGAGGACCCATGGATAGGTCTTGGGCTAAGCTTTAAACCACCCCAGTTTCATTGCTCTACGACCTATAGCCATGGGGGGAAAACCCACCCCCTTTTTGGGGGAAAAACCCACCCGACTCCTGGTTCAAGGGTTGTAGCTATGAGCTACGAAACATAGCAGCAGAAAGCGCGACTCTTTCTTACCTATATACGTGTACAAAGATCGGCACTTATTTAGATGGGGGGGACGATTTTTTCGCCTTGGTTTTGGTTCGAAAAAATTTTTTGTCTCCGATTTGGCTGAGAAGTGGCCCTTAGGGTAAATCGAGGTCGCTAATTTCAAAAATCGAATCGAGACATAGATCCGATCGATCAGTTGTAAAGGTGACGTGTTTATCCCGACAACTGCGAAAAAGGATTTTACGACTGAAGCAAGTTAACTATAGCAGATTTGTCCGACACCGCTAGTAACCGACTGTACCCATTTTAAGACATCAAAGAATTTTTAGGCATAGCAACAAGGTAACTAACTAACAAACTCTTATTATATAATTGAATTTTTAGGCATAGCAACAAGGTAACTAGCTAACTCTTATTAATTGAATTTTTAGGCATAGCAACAAGGTATCAAGATTAGCAGTAATTCATTCAGATTTTGTATTTATGACACTCGTTTCTGCTAAGTAGGTTTTGTTCTCTTGCACACAATAGTAGGGATGCACCGGGGCCTGGCCCCGGCCCCGGTAGTCAGGCCCCGGCCCCGGTGGTCAGGCCCCGGTACCGACCGGGGCCAAAAATTAGCAAAATTTTGTGAATTTTTGACATTTTTTGACCAACATTTTGAATTTTCGAAAGTCAAAAAGTGTTACAAATCGTTTGTTTTCACGCCGATATTAATAAAAACAAGGATAGTAACGTTTGTATATCAAAAATTATTGCAACATTTTAAGTTTCCAGAAAATTTTTGAAAATTTTCGTTTTGGACCCCCAATTTCCAGGCCCCGGTACCGGGGCCAAGTTGGCCCCGGCCCCGGCACCGGCCGGGGCCACGATGAGGCCCCGGCCCCCCGGCCCCGGTAGTGGCGGCCCCGGTGCATCTCTACACAATAGTAATGGGAAAATCTCAGGAAGCACGTTCCGCAGCATTCCAGAGCAGTTCACGCGAATAGGATGGACGGAGGACTGCCTGTTCCACGCTGCATTCCCTATTTGGTGCTGAATCTAGTTTCTATCCTTTTCATCGCCGACTGCATTCCCTATTCGGCGGTGAATCTGGTTTCTATCATTTTCATCGCCGACTGCATTCCCTATTCGGCGCTGAATCTAGTTTCTTACCATTTTCAGCGCCGACTGTCAAGTATTACTTATATATTGGCATTTTTCCGCCCTCCCTTCTTTCCCTATTCTAGCCATTGCATGCCCGTCTAGGGCATTTTTCCCCTCTAGTATTTTGTTGCGATAGCATCTAGCCCCTGTCCCAGGAGGCGGGTTCGTATATTGTTCATGCAGTTACGTAATATATACGCCACTCGTATCGTGATTTGATCTGATTTCTGTTTAGTGCACTTAGTCCACTTAGATTTAGATTTGACCAATCATGGGCTTCAAAAGGTTACGTATGAAAAAAGGCTACAAAACATCATTCAACAAAAATAATGCTAAACGAAGGTGGAAGCGACTGAAGGCGAAACGAGAAGTGCAAGTGTAAGTTTAGTTTTATTCTTTAGATTATTATTTTCCTGTTGTATATACGTATATATATATACGTATATATATGTAGTTTTAGAATAGTGCATAAAACATTTTCTAACATGGAGATTAAAGGGGTGTCCTTGATAAAAGGTTGGTGGGATGCGTACCAGGGATGATTTTAAAAAGGAGGGGGTCCGAGCCTAATTTTTCCTCAAAAATGGTCAAATTTGGCCAAAACAGCTAAAATTCGAAAAGTTTACCGAAAAGGGGGGGGGTCCGGACCCCCTGGACCACCCCCACCCCCCTGGATACGCCCCTGACGTCAAATTTTGGGTGGGTTTATCCGGTTTCAGGTGAGGTGGTTCTGTAAAATCAAATTTGTGACTCAGAGGGTAACAATTTGTCCTTAAAATTCAAGTATTTAAAATTAAAAATAACAATATTAAACATTTTTGATCACTTATTTGGTAAAACTTGGAGTTTTTGTTTGCATTCTAGTGCTGAAATTTGTGAGGGTGAGGGTCTGCGAGTTTGCAATTTGGGTAGGAGGTCTGTTTTCAAATTTTGATGGTGGGTCAGGACTTGTTCATTTGGAGGAGGTGTTGCCACAGAAAGCTGGGGTTTTTTAGGCACAAATAAGTGGGGGGGACGCCCCCCCACTAGTGGGGGGGAGGTCCAAAAGTGGGGGGAATAAAATGAGCTAAAAATGCCAAAAATACAGTATAAAAGCCTGTTTTCTATATATACTGCTATAACCAAGCATAAAAGTGCACAAAAATTACGTTTTGGCACCAAAATAGACGATTTTCGACCAAAAAATCCCGGCGAAGCCGGAGAATTTTTGAAAATTTTGACCAAAAATCCTAAAAATTTGGCAATTTCTGGGCACCTTAGGGTGAGTGGGGGGGGAAGCCCAAAAAAGTGGGGGGAAGAGGTCGAGTGGGGGGGCCCAGAAAGTGGGGGGACGCCCCCCCCCCAACCCCCCTCCAGTAAAAAACCCCAGAAAGCATGCAAGCTCAACGAAAGCTGAAATATTTTGCGATTGCATTTTACTGTGTTTATATGTGTATACATTGTTATTCATTTTGTTTTACATATACGATAAAAGTGTTTGTTGTTTAGTCACGATGGCCTCGAGCAATTGTGGGAAAAGGATAAATCAGTGAAATCCAACTTTGACAACTTGGGAATTGCTTACGATCCTAATAAAGCTTTGGGAATTCCGTCCGCCAAGGTACAGTTTATGGCATTTGGCAGAGAAAAAATATAGCAGCTTTTCAAAATTTAAAGTCGGAGAATTTACGGAATTAACTTTACCTCAAAGTAGATTTTATAATATACGTACTTCAATTATTAAGGTGGTGGTATCCTTTTGTGTATGTAAATTTGATCTTATATGCACAAATTATTTTTGAAAGTAGTTCAAACTTTTCAAATATATTATATATTTTGGTTCAGGTTTTTCAAAATCGGATCTGTTCTTTTCGGTGTGTTTTTCTATATAGCGTAATTCCTGGCTAGCTTTTGTTGCTTTAGCAAAGCAAAAGATATACAAGAAAGCAAAATAGATACTGACTTCACTTGTACTTTGTACGGACAGTTTTCAGGGCTTAAACGCCATAGAATCTTGCGAAAACGAAAAATAGCATCCGCACCGGCCAGAAGCTGAAAAATTTTCAAAAAATGGGTAGAAACCACAATGGAAACAGTTAAACCTTTTATAATGTAGTAAGCCAGTTTTCTTTTTCAAAAGAAAAACCCAAGTTTAAACAATCCAAAGTAACTCTCTCTATATCACATTTTTCTCAATAACAAAATGTGGTAAACTTCGTAATGAATATGGAAAATTTTTAAAATTATCGTGAGGCGCGATGCGCGGCCCCCTGGAGACAGTGTTGGCCTGGTGCCAGCTAATTAGAGGCCCGGGAGGGGTAAAAATGTTACCATCGTAAAGTACTCGAGCAGTACTACAAGTACCACCATACTTTTGGTTAAAATTCCGAACTTCGAAATTTTGCACTAGGCGGGAGTTACCGTGCGTTTGTTTTTTTTTCTCGGTTAATAACGCTTTTCGGAAGTGCTTATGTCAGCGCAGTGTTGGAGCGATATGGGCATTTTGGTCCTATACTACTATTATATGTTGGTAGGCAGGGTCCTCCCATGCAACCTTTTTTTGGTCATTTTGGCACCTGGCCAATTTTGGCTCTGTGCCAAGGCCCCAAAATCGGACTTTCGCTATTTTGGCACTTCGGTTGTGATCGACTTTTTTTCACAGGTTAGCAGCTAGATCGGTTTGGTTTGTTTTATTTGAATATTTCGGACTATGCGCGGAATGTAACGAGGGGGATTTTTTAATTTCGCTCTGGAGCTTTCAGGAGATGGACCCAAACTTTGCATTTTTTCACCTGTTTTGGCGAAAAGTTTCTAAGTCCCACTTTTACTAGAAATAGCCTAAAAGTCACTGAAAATGGCGTTTTTCGGCCTTGGGGTGGTACCCATATATAGTAAATCGGGGTCGCTGAAAACGATGAGCATACTGCTGAGGTCGGTGGATGTGACCCCTGACCCACAGCGCCCACCCACAGTGGGTCCGGTGTGGGTCAAAAATGAAAGTCTTCAAAGGTGGTCAAGTTTGGTATCAAATGAAAGCCCTTGGCGAGGCGATCAACTTTTGTCATTATGCCACCCACAAAAAGTGGCCCCACCGACCTGTGGGTGGGTGCCCCACCCACTGTGGGTCCGGTGTGGGTCAAAAATGAAAGTCTTCAAAAGTGGTCAAGTTTGGTATCAAATGAAAGCCCTTGGCGAGGCGATCAACTTTTGTCATTATGCCACCCACAAAAAATGGCCCCACCGACCTGTGGGTGGGTGCCCCACCCACTGTGGGTCCGGTGTGGGTCAAAAATGAAAGTCTTCAAAAGTGGTCAAGTTTGGTATCAAATGAAAGCCCTTGGCAAGGCGATCAACTTTTGTCATTATGCCACCCACAAAAAGTGGCCCCACCGACCTGTGGGTGGGTGCCCCACCCACTGTGGGTCCGGTGTGGGTCAAAAATGAAAGTCTTCAAAAGTGGTCAAGTTTGGTAGCAAATGAAAGCCCTTGGCGAGGCGATCAACTTTTGTCATTATGCCACCCACAAAAAGTGGCCCCACCGACCTGTGGGTGGGTGCCCCACCCACTGTGGGTCAGGTGTGGGTCAAAAATGAAAGTCTTCAAAAGTGGTCAAGTTTGGTATCAAATGAAAGCCCTTGGCGAGGCGATCAACTTTTGTCATTATGCCACCCACAAAAAGTGGCCCCACCGACCTGTGGGTGGGTGCCCCACCCACTGTGGGTCAGGTGTGGGTCAAAAATGAAAGTCTTCAAAAGTGCCACTTTTACTAGAAATAGCCTAAAAGTCACTGAAAATGGCGTTTTTCGGCCTTGGGGTGGTACCCATATATAGTAAATCGGGGTCGCTGAAAAAGATGAGCATACTGCTGAGGTCGGTGGATGTGTCCCCTGACCCACAGCGCCCACCCACAGTGGGTCCGGTGTGGGTCAAAAATGAAAGTCTTCAAAGGTGGTCAAGTTTGGTATCAAATGAAAGCCCTTGGCGAGGCGATCAACTTTTGTCATTATGCCACCCACAAAAAGTGGCCCCACCGACCTGTGGGTTGGTGCCCCACCCACTGTGGGTCCGGTGTGGGTCAAAAATGAAAGTCTTCAAAAGTGGTCAAGTTTGGTATCAAATGAAAGCCCTTGGCGAGGCGATCAACTTTTGTCATTATGCCACCCACAAAAAGTGGCCCCACCGACCTGTGGGTGGGTGCCCCACCCACTGTGGGTCCGGTGTGGGTCAAAAATGAAAGTCTTCAAAAGTGGTCAAGTTTGGTAGCAAATGAAAGCCCTTGGCGAGGCGATCAACTTTTGTCATTATGCCACCCACAAAAAGTGGCCCCACCGACCTGTGGGTGGGTGCCCCACCCACTGTGGGTCCGATGTGGGTCAAAAATGAAAGTCTTCAAAAGTGGTCAAGTTTGGTATCAAATGAAAGCCCTTGGCAAGGCGATCAACTTTTGTCATTATGCCACCCACAAAAAGTGGCCCCACCGACCTGTGGGTGGGTGCCCCACCCACTGTGGGTCCGGTGTGGGTCAAAAATGAAAGTCTTCAAAAGTGGTCAAGTTTGGTAGCAAATGAAAGCCCTTGGCGAGGCGATCAACTTTTGTCATTATGCCACCCACAAAAGTGGCCCCACCGACCTGTGGGTGGGTGCCCCACCCACTGTGGGTCAGGTGTGGGTCAAAAATGAAAGTCTTCAAAAGTGGTCAAGTTTGGTATCAAATGAAAGCCCTTGGCGAGGCGATCAACTTTTGTCATTATGCCACCCACAAAAAGTGGCCCCACCGACCTGTGGGTGGGTGCCCCACCCACTGTGGGTCAGGTGTGGGTCAAAAATGAAAGTCTTCAAAAGTGGTCAAGTTTGGTATCAAATGAAAGCCCTTGGCGAGGCGATCAACTTTTGTCATTATGCCACCCACACCGACCTGTGGGTGGGTGCCCCACCCACAGTGGGTCCGGTGTGGGTCAAAATTAAAGTCTTCAAATGTGGTCATGTTTGGTATCAAATGAAAGCACATTTGCTCACATTTGACCTGCCTATTGCATTGTTCAAGCTCCTTATCTGCGTTAGCTCACTGCTGGAAAGGGAGCCTTTAAAATGAAAGAAGGACAAGTAATAAAAATGCTCCTCCGGAGCATGAAAAAGTAATATGGGTAGTGGTGAGGTTGTAAAATCAAGAGAGGACTAGACTTAAAAATGCTTAATATGGGGCTAGGTTCAAAAAAAGAAGAGGACTAGGTTGTGGGCGAATTAATATGGGCACAGCTTCGCCGAGCAACCCATATTCGCGGGCTTTCACGCTTCGCCATGGCGATTGCCATATACAAAGCAATTAATGTCAGCCAATAATTACAATTCCAGCAGTTATATATACGTAAACTATATACGTATAATTTGGTTGTGCTGGACTACGACAAGCAACGAGAAAAAACCAAGGCTATGATTGTAACGCTAACGGTTGAATAGAAATAGAAGATCGTCGGAGAGTGTCCTGATTCTGAAGTTATTGTTGAAATATATACTTATAAGTGGTTAAAACGCTCAGTAGATAAATATTAAGAGTTTATCGAAAGAAACGTTTGCTTCCACTAAAACTCGTTTATCATAGTCGTATATTATTTACGTACCGTAACTAAATCAGAACACTGGTACGTATAAAAATATAAAAATATATAACTTTTTCAGTCCGCGAATATGGGTTGCTCGGCGAAGCTGTGCCCATATTAATTCGCCCACAACCTAGTCCTCTTCTTTTTTTGAACCTAGCCCCATATTAAGCATTTTTAAGTCTAGTCCTCTCTTGATTTTACAACCTCACCACTACCCATATTACTTTTTCATGCTCCGGAGGAGCATTTTTATTACTTCTATATAGTTAGTGCATGCTACTGAATTTCTAGAGCGGTTTAACTGTCATTTATTCTACGTTCGGCTCCGACACGATGTCGTGTATTTTTATGCAACCATCATATTATATATTATCTAGGGCCAGTCGGTGAGAGGATTAGGTATATATAGCCGTGCTAAAGGCGCCCGGTACTCCGGAGAAAGCGCAACACTCCGGCATTGTTTGATGAGTTTCCGCGTATATAGGTTATTCAGCGAAACTGATCCATATTAGTGCGCGTGAAACCTAGTCCTCTTGTCGCTTACAACCTGCCCCTCCCATATTAACGTATTAACGTCCTAATGTGCGCTTAAGACCCAATGTCATCCATATTGCATTTTTCTTGCTCCATCGGAGCATTTTTGTTCTTGTAAAGATGCACCGAGGCCTGACCACCGGGGCCGGGGCCATTCCCCTTGTATCCCTAGTATCTAACATAGAAAACTGGCACTGTCGAAGCAAAGCGTACTTATATACGTGTAGTACTGTTGCATCTGTTGCCTTTGCGATTATAGGAGCGATTGATTCATTTTGCTGACGACGAAGATGTTAACCTGATTTTGACAACCGGCGGTACCGGATTTGCTCCTCGGGATGTAACGCCTGAGGTGAGTAAAGAATGTTGCAGTTGGAATTGTGGAAGTCACAAGTAAAGATAGATTGTTGGGGTTAGCCCAGGTCCAGCATTATCCTTTTATTTTGGTTTTTGCAGGGTACTAATGTAAAATTGTTTCAAAGTTCTTGCGGAATCCTAAATATAGCTGCTAACGCTGTTGTTTATGCTTTGCTTATATACTTTTTATCCATTTCTTTTGCATACGCCTAAGCCTAAGCTATACAGTTTTATATATTTATTTAGGCTACCAAAGCAGTTATTGACCGGGAGGCCGCAGGTGTTGTGCATGCTCTGTTGGAGCGATCCTTGAAGGCTACTCCTATGGCTGCCCTGTCCAGGTCAGCTTAAAGGTATATATAGTAGTTAATCCACATGTAGTTTGATGATTTGTCTGCGACCTGACTGCAGTTTTCATGAAAAAGGTCTTCGAGCTGCCGGGTAGTAGCTGCGTTTTTTGTAACCAATTATACGTAGAGTTGTCCAAGATTCGTTAAAAAGGGGGCTGGGCCGACCCCCCCCCCGAATTTTAGGGGCTGGACCACTACTTTGGCGGCCCCCCAGACGGCCCCCGGCACTATGAACGTGTGCTTTCTTAGGAAGAACCATTACAGATATTGTTTTTCTTTCCTATCCTAAGAAAACGACAGACTACAAACAAAAATAAAGCAGTGCAAATAAGCAACTCAGTTAATATTCTTGCCATTGCAGACAAGTTAAACAAAAATTCAGTGCGATCGCAAAACGGAACCAAGTCGTTAACCTACAGTTGGCAAAAGGCTGGCTAAGATGAAGTAACTTTTTAAGAAGGGCCGGCACGACAGCAAGCTTAGTAGGCTGTAGACTTCAGCAATTCAAGACCATACTTATATATCGAGAAAGGTTGCGTGAAAATTGATAAAAACTTGGTGTATACGTCTTTATTATGCGCTGGAGTAAACCGCAAGAAGGCGTGCAGTACACAATGTATTCGTATTGGAGGAAATAGCAGTCAGCTATGCATTAAATGTATGTTTTAGGTGGAGAAATAGAAATCGTTTATACAGAAATGTCAAGCTTAGAATGATTTGGGGACGCCGTTGCGGACGGCCCCCGGGGCCATTGTGGGGGCCGGCCCCCAAAATTGGGGGCTGGGCCACGGGCTGGCCCCCAATTTTGGGAAGGGGGCTGGGCCGGTTGGGGGCCAGCCCTCCGGGGGCCGGCCCGAAATCCAGCTCCCGAACAACTCTAATTATACGTAGTTGTGTCGAGAGCATTCGTTCAAAAATTTCTTGTTTGAAAAGTATTTTTAGGGATTTTTTGGAGGTGGAAGAAATTTTTGGTAAGGGAAGATTTTTTGCAAAAATGAACGAAAGAGGGTTTTGGGCGAATTTTGCTTGGAGAAACACTAAACATTCTCAAAAACGCCTGGGTCTAGGCTAACCTATGCAATTTTAGGTAAGAGGGTCCGGCGAGGCCGGAAAATGTTGGAAAGTTTGTCTGTTTTTGGAAGAATTTTGGGCACCCCAAAATTCCGTGGGGCAAAATCCCGGGAGATTCAATTTCGAGGGGGAAGAACAAGAACAAGAATTTTATTTCCAAAGTTATAAGCAACGGGAAAGACAACGCAGACAGATTCACAATTTATTCATATGTACCAGAGATACAGACAGAAATACAATGCGTACATATATTTTACGTTTCGGGGGCGACCACTGTAGAAATACTCTGCAAAATTTCCGGTGATGGCATTCGACCAGTGTTCTTGCCTCGTGGACCTTTTGGCTTGCACAACTTAATAAAATTTGTGGTTTTAAAAATGACCTGTATATATACATATTTACAAACGTAGACTGGATATGATGCGAAAACATTTTTTCAATCTGACCTTGGTTTATCTCAATGGTCAGCCTGCTGAGTTGGGAAATGTCCTTCTAAAAACGATGCACCTCATACATAGATTTGATGCTTGTTCCAGGCTGACGGCAGGTCTTCGCGGTCATTGTTTGATTGTAAATTTGCCTGGAAAGCCAAAAGCTGTTCAGGTTTGTGTTCTGGGTTTGCTTGGAATTTGTTTGCATCTTTTTTATTTCTCTCTTTTTGCTTAGCTTGGCTTTCACTGTTTCAGTATTTAATTTTTTCTTTATGGTGTTTATGTAATTTCATGCTTAATTCTGTTCTAGGAATGTTGGGATGTTCTGCAACGTATTCTACCTCATGCTTTGCGTCTTGCGGCTGGTGATAATTCCGAACACGGAAGGCAGAGTGATAAACCATCTGTCCCGACTTCCCCAGCTCCGTCATATCCTTGTGACTGCTCAACTTCTGATCACGGTTAGTGAGCATCTTCCTTTTTTCTTTTTCAACAGATTAATCCCTTTTCTACTATCAGTCCTTCTCCTTGGTATAGTGATAATTTAGTAAACTTTAAACCTGCCGAGACTGACCCCCATATTGCCTCCGGGCAGAGTGACCGAGAACAGACAGACAGACAGACAAACTTTAGCAACACAATTGTCATCCTATTACACGCATTTTATACCAGAATTGACAGACTGTGTTTATTCGGTTAGCATTCCGAGGCAATTGTTCCCCTTGGACTGTTTTGGGCTTCTTATTTTGTTTATTTTTGGGTTTGGGTTTTCAGAAACACAATTGTCAAAGGCAGGGGATACTCCTTCTAAAGGTGTGGCAGGACGGCCCAGGAAATCACGGTTCCCTTTGGTTCAGTTTGACGATGCTTTGACCATGATTTGGACACAGTGTGAGAAATGGACTGCCGAAAGAGAATCTTTAAAAATTGAAGGTAGATTAAGACGCAAGCTTTGGGTTCTGCATCCTTTTTCTATTTTCATTTTTATTTACACAATTGTTCGTTCAAAGCATTAGTTACAATGTTTTGTTCACTATTAGTTGTGTTTGCTCGCGCTACCTAATATTTTAATATCTAATTTTGTTGCCTGATTATCAAATCTGGTAGTCTTCTTCTTACGGTATTTCCGGAGCTGTGAGGACAGCAAAGCGGGTTCTCGAAGTTGCAAAGTCCGTGAAACATTGTATATACATTGTATATACCCGTTAAAAACTTATTAATTTGTCATCCTTATGTTTCTGGAGTAAATGCAAAACTTCTATTCAGTATACTTGAACTTTTATTGAGTTCTATTTTATTTCTTTTCAGATGCTATAGGATATATCCTGGCCGGAGACGTCAGTGCTCCAGAAAATCATCCACCTTTTCCTGCATCAATTAAGGATGGATATGCCGTCCTTGGTTTGTCCTATGATTTAGCTTTTCTTTGGGCCTTTTCAAGAAAGTGTAGAGTAGAGTTAAAATTACCTGTTTTAACTCGTTTTATCTCCACTCAAGCTTGAGTTTGCCTCTTTTAACTTTCAACTTTTAACTTTTAACTCTTTTAACTTTTAACTTTAACTCTACCCTTTCTTGAAAAGGCCCTTAGTCAGGTTTCCCTGTTGTGGACTCCTGCTAGCTTGCTTATACAAAGTTGGCTATGGTTAATTTTGATTTATTTTCAGCGAGATGTATTATTTTGTCTATTGCATCAAAGAAAAATCTTGACGATCAGAAATTTTTTATGACTATTGTATTATTTTGTCTATTGCATCAAAGAAGTGAAATCTTGACGATCAGAAATTTTTTATGACTATTGTATTATTTTGTCTATTGCGTCAAAGAAGTGAAGTCTTGACAATCAGATATTGTTTATGACTATTTTATTATTTTGTCTATTGCGTTAAAGAAGTGAAATCTTGACGATCAGAAATTTTTGTTGACTATTGTATTTTTTCCTTTCTTAGTTGCTTAATTTCATTCCTCTTCTTAATTGTTTTTAGCATCTGATGGTGTGGGTAAACGTTCGGTGATCAGTTGTGTGACTGCTGGAGAGTCTGAGCTGAAGCCACTTCAGAGCGGCCTGTGCTGTCGTATCAGTACAGGTGCTCCTCTGCCACCAGGTGCTGACGCTGTGGTACAGGTGGAGGATACCCTTCTTCTGAAAGAGCAGGTTGTCACATCTTGATTGTCTGTCATTTCTCTGTCGTTTCTGGGCTTTTAATAGTCGAAAAAAGTGGAGGCGGGAAAATTAACGGTCTAAAGGCCTAAAGCTGGCTAAAATCACCAAAAGTAATAAACAAGACGTCGTGTAAGTATCGATTGTCAGCTTTGATTGTCTTTATAAAAAATTATCTTGAGTTTTGCCTCTTCACATGAGACTATTATTTAGCTGGACGTCCAAACAATCTGTGTGGAAAAAGAATTATTTTAATGGACATGCCGGTCTGAAATGTGTGTCCATGGATAAGTTTTCTATGCATACGTTTTGGGTTTTCTGTAGGCCAAAAAGTGGGAGGAGTGGAATAAAATGGGCTAATAATGCGGTAAGAATTGCGTGTTTTCTACATTGCTACAACTAAGCTAAAAGTGCTCAAAAATCAAGTTTTAGTATCAAAATAAACGAATTTTGACAACAAAGTCCGGCAAAATCGGAAACTTTTTGAGAATTTTGACCAAAAATCCTTAAAAATTTAGTATTTTCTGGGCATCTTATAGTAAGTGGGGGAGAAGCCCAAAAAAGTGGGGGGAAAGGGGTCTGGGGGGGGGGAACCAAAAAGGTGGGGGCGTCCCACCACCACCACCCTCCACCACTAAAGAAAACCCAGACGTTGACTTTAGTATACTGTATAATATGCTTAAATTTTATATTTGCAGGATGGTGAGGAGGTTGAAATTGAGATTTTAGTGGCTCCAAAACTGGGTCAGGATATCAGGTCAGTTCTGTGCCTGTTTCTATCTAAGCTAAGGTCTTTACCTTCTAGCATTAAAGATACGAGCTGGTGCAATGTGCCGATCTAGTAATGGTTAATAGAAGAAGCTTTCCTTGAACGAGTAGTTCGTTTATTTTGTTTATTGTTCAGGAAGCCAGGTTCAGACATCGCCATCGGTAGTCTGCTGATTCCTAAAGGCTGTACCCTGGGCTCTGCCGAAATTGGTCTTCTTGCATCCATGGGTTTCAAAGAGATCACTGTTTATCAGAAACCCTCTGTTACCATATTTTCTACAGGAGATGAGGTAACTATAACAGGGTATTTTTTACAGGGGGGCGGGGGGGCCCCCCGAAATTGACCTTCCCCCCGAAAATGCCTTCCCCCCCCCGAAATCGCCCCCTCCCGGGATTTGTGCTTCCCCCCCCCTCCCCAGGATTTTTTGGGGGCCCAAATTTTTGCCAAAAATAGGCTAATTTTCAAAAATTTTCCGGCTGCGCCGGAGATTTTTTCGCGAAAATAGCTATTTTTAGCTTAAATCCTGGCATTTTTGAGAACTTTTTGCCTTTCTATGTACGTGTAAAATACGCCAAAAAATACCAATTTTTAGCTCATTTTTGCAAAAAAATCTTCCCCCCCAAAATTTCTCCCCCCCTCCCCGGGCCCGGGGGGCCCCCTCGGGAAGTCCCCGAAAAAATTCCCTAAAAAATACCCTGCTATAAAGGTAGTCTAAGCTTTTGTGCGGGTGATTGTGTGTGTACAGTGTTTTAGCGGCTTTCATTAAGCCTATATCCAATTTATATAGGTCAGTGACCAGCTTTCTGAACTCAAACTCACTTGTCCTTTTTGCGGGTTCATTTATTCAGATTTTTCGTTCAACCCCCTCCATATATTCCAACAATTAATGTGAAAGCACAGGTCTGACCTACTTAGCCACCGGCATACCCCCCGTTTGTCTAGACAGGCGACCGCCGGAAGTGGGTGGGGACACGTGGGGCATGGACTAAGGTCTAAGAATTCCTTTTTTGTTTAAGGTCGAGCACCCTACCCCGGCTAAGTCCTACCCGACTATTAAGGGAAAGCATTCATTACATTATTTCTTGGGGCCCGAAGTAACAGTAAATTGACGTTCAAACTTCCTACGGGTAGGGTCGGGTAGACCTAAGTGACGTACCATTTCTACAATGTTATGGAATTGTTCTATGTTATGAATATATTTTATGTACTAGGTGTATGTTGAGACCTTTTCTTGTATCATACTGGCGGTGCTTATACACCCGTTCGACGTATTGTATACTTGTGAGTTCGCCTATGTATATATACGTACACTCTGCCTTTACATGAGAATTTTTTACCTTCATTTATTCCTGTTCTCCTCTCACTAGAAACATAATCCAGGGCAAGCTTAACTGTGTAACGGTATTTGTGTTGTCATAATTATTGCGTCGTTGTAGTTTGGTCTAAGTCGTGTACGAATTTATCTTGTTTCTTCTTTCTCAGTCTCAACTTCTTCTCTCTTAGTCTCAACAATATTAGATTTTAATCTTTCACCTTTTGGTCTAAAGTTCCTTAACTCTTTATTTCGACTAATATAAACGGGGTATCTATCATAACTTTCTTAATCATGGGGGGGTTCTCTATTATCTTCTAAAATAGTGTGTGCTGATTAATTGTGTGTCTGCTTGTTAGTATGATTGCAGTGTATAAGTGTGGTTATGTGTGTGATGTACTATATATGTATATCCTAATTGTTATTCAGTACGTAGTTTGTCCTGTTAGCTTCTCTGGGGCCAGGCCCCTCTCTGTCGCTAGTTTAGTATATACCTTTTTATATATCAATGTGCGAAACTATCTAATATAGCTTCTTGCTTTTCTCTTGGTAAGCGTTGAGTGGGTTAAAGTTGGCCTTTTAGGCTAGTCAAAATATATGCTGTTGTAAAGTGGAGTTTTGCGTTTTGCTATTCAGTCTTGGGTCTGTCTTGTTAGCGAGCGGTTGCGCTCAAATAAATTTTGAAACGGTGTTTCTTTTCTTCGGCTAAGTGCAGTGCAGTAGCAGTTAAGTCGGCTTAGTAGAGACCCAGAGAACTTTGAGAATTTTTGTCTGTTCGGCGGAGGTTTGGATCTGATTACGAGTTCGGCGGAGGTTCACCTCATTACTGCTGGAGTGGACTAGTGATTTACGGCGGAGGACCTGCAGACGCTGACGTGTTGCCAATTGACGCTACGAGGAAACCAACAACAG
>JASAND010001962.1:0-111568 GCA_030248195.1 Trissonchulus latispiculum | reverse complement strand
GTAAGATATCGTATCGTATAAGATATCGTATAAGATATCGTATCGTAAGTATCGTATTTTGTTTTACAAATTATACTTTTTAATTTGATGACATGTAAGGGGGTAGCAATTAGGTAAAAACAAATTAGGTAGTTAAGTTTTTGACACTTTTTCCTCAAATTTGAAAGGGGGTGCCTTAGTTAAACTTTTATTTGCAAATTAATTCCTTAATTTCTACACCACCTGTGCATATTGCTGAAACTTTTTCACACTTTTATTCGACTTTCACCTGCCCTAATTATTACAATTTTACTTAATTCACTCATTCCGTTTCATCCGTCAAATCTGTTCTTATAACCTTGGTTTACGACAATACAAAAGAGACATCATAACAAGTATAAATTTACCAAGTAATTATAATATAGGATTAAGCAAGGCTAACTTATGCAGAGGGGAGAACCCCAATGTTGAGGTATTGTGATCCCCTCTAGAACTTTCAGAACTTATTATCTAAGTGGGTCTTACTAGATAGTTGGATCTATACTACGGAATCATCTCAAAAGTGCTTATACGCTTAGTGAATAAGTCGAGACTTTCAGAGGAAACAATATCTTCAGGGACAGAATTCCAAATTTTTATTATTCTTACAGAGAAAAAAGAGGAACGGGGATTAGATTTTGAAACAGGTTGGTGCAATTTATAGCTCCTATTGTTTCTGAGGTTTGTTGGGGGCGAGTTATTAAAAAATAGGGAAAATTTAAGTCAACATATCCGTGGATTATTTGATAGGTTAATTTTAAGTCGGCAATAATTCTTCTAACCTCTAAGGTAATAGGTTCAAAGCAGTGAGTCTATCAAGATAGGGTAAGTGCGATAAGCTATAAACTTGTCGTGTAAACAGTTTCTGAATTTTTTTCTATTTTATCAATTAATCCAATCTGGTGGGGATTCCATACTGGTGAGGCGCATTCTAAATGAGGTGTCACAAAGCCTGTATACACTCTCAGTAGGACTTCATGGTTGCGGCTCTCAAATGATCTGAGAATTTGTCCAAGGATTTTTCTGGCTTTCAACGTTATTTCTTGTACATGGTTGTTAAATTTTAAATCGCTAGTTATCCGCACACCCAAATCTTTAACCGAAGTGACATGAGGCATATAAATGTTATTCATATTTAGATTGAATTCAAAACCTGGATTGCCAAGTGTTAAAATAACACACTTAGGTACAGAAAACTAAGGGATGTGCTCAAAAATATTTCCGTATATACGTTTATTTTGAGACGCTTTCAAACAAATCGTATATACGGTTTAGTTGGATAGAAAATACGTTTTCTTTTAACTGTGTTTTGACTTCATGCTTTTTCAATGCTGAAAAAAACAGCACGCTTTGAAAGACCAGCTGGCAGACAAACGATAAGCTTCACCTTTAACTTAAGTTTATTTTCAGAAACTGAGACAACAAAAAGCCATGAATGAAAAAGTTGAGCAAAAACGGATACGTTTTAATATAAAGAAATATACGCTCTACAAGCGCATTTTGATTCCGTATATATGCTTTTCAAGGCTCATAATTTTGAGCACATCCCTAAGTTGACACTCAGCTGCCCAGCTATAAATTATGTCCAAATCATTTTGAATTGCCTGCACTTCGATTAAGTCATCAACTGTGAAGAATAACTTAAGGTCATCAACAAAAATTTTCAATGATCAGTTAGTATTAATTTAGTAACATCATTGATGTATATGAGAAAGAGGACAGGGCCTAAAACAGAGCCTTGTGGGTCTCCACTTAGGACTGTGGTCCATTCCCAAATTGAGTTACCAACTTTAACTCTTTGCTTTCTTCTCGTCAAGAAATTTTCGAACCATGCTAGAAATTCTTCAGATATACCTGTATAATGTAATTTTTGCAGGATTTTTCGAAAGAGAATTGTATCAAATGCTTTGGTTATGTCAAGGTACACTTTACCTTTTCACGTTTTTGTATCAAGGACTTTAGTGCAGTCATTGAGACATTCTAGGAGTTGGGTCAGTGTCGACCGCTTTGACACGCCTCCATGCTGATGGTCAGATAAAATCCTATTGTTGACTAAGTGGTCCATAGGCTTCGGCTCTACAGTTTTTTCAAAGCTTCGAACGGTGGATGAGGTTAGGCTTCTTGGCCTATATTGGTCAGGAGAATTTTTGTTACCTTTTTTAAAACCGGCGTTATATTAGCGTACAGCCAATCATTGTTCATCATCACCATCATCATCATCAAAGGCTTTAGTTATGAGAGATACATTAAACAATATTGTTAGTAGCGAGCTTGTTTCGCGACTTAGCTTTTTAAGGGTGGGGGGCTACGAAGGGGTTGGCACGACATCGTCGGAGAGAGCTACTTTTCCCCCCAACGTTAGCCAACATATCAAAGTAAAAAAGTTTATGGTGGGCAACAATATATCTCACCTACACTGTTTTTGGCAGTACGCCAAAGTACAAATTTGGCGCCAACCAAGCCTATATATACGTAGAATACATAGCAGCGTAGCACGTGTACACATACACAGCAACACTTTGACTTAGCACACTAGGCACACACAACCAATCCCAGTTGCTATAACACTTCATTTTAGCAGTTCTCGTTTTAAGCCCCAGTGGCGCAACGGTTAGCATTTTGGTCTCATAAACGACCGATCCCGGATCGAATCACCGTACCGACAGACAGCACATTCTTTTTCTATTTCTCCTTGGGGATAAAAGAGAAACAGAAATAATTACATTACATTGACCCATTATGTTTGTATATGCATACTTTGTCGTATATTGTTACTGTAGTTGCTTTGTAGTGCTTACTTGCTTGCTTATATACCCTGTATTGATAGTACTGTCACTGTAGTATACACTGTACTGCTTGTTTGAAACGGGAG
Organism: Trissonchulus latispiculum; assembly: GCA_030248195.1. Classification (NCBI taxonomy): domain Eukaryota; kingdom Metazoa; phylum Nematoda; class Enoplea; order Enoplida; family Ironidae; genus Trissonchulus; species Trissonchulus latispiculum. Next base: position 108,678 of record JASAND010001962.1, on the reverse strand, counting down.
TTTCAACTTCCAAAGGGGTGAGTGATGTCACAGGTGTAGAAATTCATACGTAAAACAGCTAAATTATTTAATGTTTAATAATGAAAATTAATTCTTACGTATCAAAATTATGGAAATTATAAGTAAAGTTAAACGTACGTACGTACCTACTTAAACTCTTTATTCTTTGGAAATATTCTAAGTCCCAACTATAGTAGGACTTTCTTTCTTAAAGGTTCTTATGGTAGTCGCTGAAGGCAGGCTAAAGTCAGCAGTTCTTACGTAAAGTTTGCAGTGTTTTCTTATTGGTCAGAAATTATAGGGAAGTGGCGTGATTTTGCTAGTTCTTAGAATTGTGCTGGTTGATGGATAATTTGCTCCCTTTTTCGTGTTTTTATGTTTCCTGTGCTGTTTCGAAACTTGTCAGTGATGTTACGTAATATGCTCCGTCAGAGAAGGGGATGAAAGGGACCGACCTAGTTTTTATGGTTTTTGATTGAATATGCCCTTACTTTTTGGACAGAAAGACTGGAAAATAGGAGATGGGTTGGCCAAGAGATGGGGAGACGGTAGCTGAAAGGGGCGGAGCTGATGCTTGTTTAAATACCCGTGCATTTTGTTATTGTGCGCCTTTCTTTGTGTACGCCTGCCGGTGGCTAGAACTCTGCTCGAACTTGTATCTGTATCTGCCTGCTTTGCCTAGTAAAAGCCTTAGCCTTCAGTGACTCTTAAGACAGACAACGATCCACATCACAGCCGTCACAGGTCATTGCCTCTGCACGCTTCCAGCAGAAACCGACGACCTCGGGCCTGTGACAGAAGCAACGCTCGAAAGCCGAAATACTTTTAATATTTAGCACTAGTAACAGATAACATTTATGGCTGAAAGTTACAGAATTGGTCAAACCGCTAATCCACCAGCGCTGAAAAAACCTTTTTGAAAAATCCCATTTTCCCACCAAAATTTGTACTTTGGCGTACTGCCAAAAACAGTGTAGGTGAGATATATTGTTGCCCACCATAAACTTTTTTACTTTGATATGTTGGCTAACGTTGGGGGGAAAAGTAGCTCTCTCCGACGATGTCGTGCCAACCCCTTCGTAGCCCCCCCCTTAAAAAGCTAAGTCGCGAAACAAGCTCGCTACTAACAATATTGTTTAATGTATCTCTCATAACTAAAGCCTTTGATGATGATGATGGTGATGATGAACAATGATTGGCTGTACGCTAATATAACGCCGGTTTTAAAAAAAGGTAACAAAAATTCTCCTGACCAATATAGGCCAAGAAGCCTAACCTCATCCACCGTTCGAAGCTTTGAAAAAACTGTAGAGCCGAAGCCTATGGACCACTTAGTCAACAATAGGATTTTATCTGACCATCAGCATGGAGGCGTGTCAAAGCGGTCGACACTGACCCAACTCCTAGAATGTCTCAATGACTGCACTAAAGTCCTTGATACAAAAACGTGCAAAGGTAAAGTGTACCTTGACATAACCAAAGCATTTGATACAATTCTCTTTCGAAAAATCCTGCAAAAATTACATTATACAGGTATATCTGAAGAATTTCTAGCATGGTTCGAAAATTTCTTGACGAGAAGAAAGCAAAGAGTTAAAGTTGGTAACTCAATTTGGGAATGGACCACAGTCCTAAGTGGAGACCCACAAGGCTCTGTTTTAGGCCCTGTCCTCTTTCTCATATACATCAATGATGTTACTAAATTAATACTAACTGATCATTGAAAATTTTTGTTGATGACCTTAAGTTATTCTTCACAGTTGATGACTTAATCGAAGTGCAGGCAATTCAAAATGATTTGGACATAATTTATAGCTGGGCAGCTGAGTGTCAACAGTTTTCTGTACCTAAGTGTGTTATTTTAACACTTGGCAATCCAGGTTTTGAATTCAATCTAAATATGAATAACATTTATATGCCTCATGTCACTTCGGTTAAAGATTTGGGTGTGCGGATAACTAGCGATTTAAAATTTAACAACCATGTACAAGAAATAACGTTGAAAGCCAGAAAAATCCTTGGACAAATTCTCAGATCATTTGAGAGCCGCAACCATGAAGTCCTACTGAGAGTGTATACAGGCTTTGTGACACCTCATTTAGAATGCGCCTCACCAGTATGGAATCCCCACCAGATTGGATTAATTGATAAAATAGAAAAAATTCAGAAACTGTTTACACGACAAGTTTATAGCTTATCGCACTTACCCTATCTTGATAGACTCACTGCTTTGAACCTATTACCTTAGAGGTTAGAAGAATTATTGCCGACTTAAAATTAACCTATCAAATAATCCACGGATATGTTGACTTAAATTTTCCCTATTTTTTAATAACTCGCCCCCAACAAACCTCAGAAACAATAGGAGCTATAAATTGCACCAACCTGTTTCAAAATCTAATCCCCGTTCCTCTTTTTTCTCTGTAAGAATAATAAAAATTTGGAATTCTGTCCCTGAAGATATTGTTTCCTCTGAAAGTCTCGACTTATTCACTAAGCGTATAAGCACTTTTGAGATGATTCCGTAGTATAGATCCAACTATCTAGTAAGACCCACTTAGATAATAAGTTCTGAAAGTTCTAGAGGGGATCACAATACCTCAACATTGGGGTTCTCCCCTCTGCATAAGTTAGCCTTGCTTAATCCTATATTATAATTACTTGGTAAATTTATACTTGTTATGATGTCTCTTTTGTATTGTCGTAAACCAAGGTTATAAGAACAGATTTGAAGATCCATCAGAAACTCGATCAATCCATCCTCTACTTCACTGCTGTTTAACTTCACATTTCAGTCTGAATAAAAACGACATTTAAAGATATCCACTACGCTAGAACTCAGTTTAAAGTTTACATAATAACCTTTAACTGTATGTATGCTTGTGCTATTAAATTATATGATATTGTAGCGCTTCGACCAGGGCTGGTTGACCAGGAAGAAACCAAGGACAAGCCCGAACGGGAGGCGTCAGGCACCCTCGTACCCACGAAACCAAGACCTAGAAGAAAGAAGGGAAGAGGGAGGTTCAGCTTTTTCACTCGCCCTTGAAAGTAAAGAATTGGTCCCGCCGGGGATCGAACCACGGCCCTTCTGCTCTAGAGTCAGACATGGTTACACCACGGGACCATCAGCTGAACTCCCATTGCAGGCTTATCAATCTTTCCTATGCCTGCTTCCCTTACATCTCCCCCGGGTTTCAATTAAGACGCGTCCCGCGGCTTACTCAACTCGGAATCGAACCGAGTGCGCATCCAGCGCAGGGCATTCTGAGCCCAAGGGATCCGTGCTCCCCCGACACACGTTCCAGACCCCTTTTAAATCCAACCAACCAGAAGCAACTACAGGGGGACCGGAGACAGGAGTCCAATCCGGGTCCTGAGGCAGCCTCGACACATGTAGCGCTTCGACCAGGGCTGGTTGACCAGGAAGAAACAAAGGACAAGCCCGAACGGGAGGCGTCAGGCACCCTCGTACCCACGAAACCAAGACCTAGAAGAGAGAAGGGAAGAGGGAAGTTCCGCTTTTTCACTCGCCCTTGAAAGTCAAGAATTGGTCCCGCCGGGGATCGAAACCACGGCCCTTCTGCTCTAGAGTCAGACATGCTAAACCACTACACCACGGGACCATCAGCTGAACTCCCATTGCAGGCTTATCAATCTTTCCTATGCCTGCTTCCCTTACAATATGATAATGCGTGAGTGAGCGCAGTCAAAATTTTAGTATTAAACATTTGAGCGTGCTTTGTATCTCAAATTGAAAAATCTTTTGGCTTCTGGAATGGTTACCTTCCAAATGTTGACTGACACACATCAATAACGCGACACACGTAAAATAACCGGATTTTGTCAGTTCTGGGGAGCTCGTTAATATCGCCAAAGTTTTCCAAGGATGCGCTTAGTAGTATGAACTGTGATAAACTTGGCCAGACTGGACATGAATTGGTCACCAAACAAAGTGTCAAATATTTTAGCATGTATTTGGAAAGACGGCGAAAAAAGGTCCCGACCGACTGGCTGCTTCTGTGCCGAAAACTCCACGAAAACCGGGCCAGTGAACAGCACTACAACCATCAAATAGAAGCAATAAAGGACCTTCTTACTTCGTAGTCAATGCCCTTTGTTAGTCCTAAACCTGATTTCAATTTTTGTTCTGCCTGGAGGCAGAACTACTTACACGGAAAATGGATATGAATTGCACTATAAAGCAATTCACAGTTCAAGATTCGCCTATGTTTATCATTGGCCTAGTATACTGCTGAGCTCATTTTTTTAACCGAGGGGGCATACTATTTGGTAATAGCAAATTTAAGTTTTTTGATTTTTAGTTTTCATGTATTTTAATTTCTGCTTTTTATGCGTACTTGTGTTGATCTACATTGTGCAGCTGGTTGTTTTACGTTTCTTGGCTTTCTACTCTGTCTGTTCTCCCTTAAACCGAATTTCTATTGTGCAAATATTTTCCATGCCCCCTTCAAACTTCGTCTATCATATCAGTTTTGCAGGGTGTCGGCATTTATGCAAATGAGGTCGGCAAATTTTTAGAATAGTTCGCAAGTATCTAGCTAGCAACTGGCTGCATCTGACAAAATGCTTTAGTCTGTTACAGCTGAAGCACTGAAAAAGAAGAATGTAAATAAAATTCTCACCTTACTAAACTGTATAAAAGCTGTTTTCGATTCTTCTTTTTGGTAATACTAGAGAACTATTAGACCCTGTCAATCTGATATGGACAAGAAAGTTAGCTCATGTGAATTAAGATTGCAAATCTTAGCTGCATCGCTTAGACTTGCGATGGATACTGACCAACCATCTATTTCTGAACAAATTATAGAAAACTAATTCAGCTAATTTTGGCCAAAACTACAAAAATGCCGTTTCGATTTTTATACAGGGCCTATTTTGCAAACCTGCCGTTTGTATCGGTTCAGCTAACTTCTGCATCAATTTTATCTCCTCAACGCGAGGTTGCGACAAAAGGCTATTTCTGCTGACCTAAAAATAGCTGGCGGAAAAAATTGAAAAGCAACCAAAAGAACTTAGGAACGTTTGTTATGTTCTGTCAACGATGTGAGATCAGAAACGGAGATCAACTAGAGACAGCTTGACTGAGTGTGGACCAAAGCTACAAGTTACTTGTCAAAATCATCAATTTTTACGTTAAAAGAAAATATCACATTATTAAATCTCAGTCGCAGAACCATACCACTTTTAGGGGTCTGCTTGTTGTTGTGGTTCTCTTCTATGCTCTGTTGCAGAATTACACCCCTTTTAGAGGTCTCCCTTGCTGTAAGTTTACAGAAATCTGATAATTTTCCGAAATTTCTGTTTCTCATTCGCATACTCTTAGTCTTTGTCTTTACAATTATTGTGTCAGTGCAATTAACTACAGCTGAAGTAGTACGAAAACAGGTTTTCTGCATCTAGCGGAAATCCTGCTTCAACTCGTGCGCAGCTTATACAGATGTGTATGATAATTTATACACAGTTTCATAGAGATAATAATATACTTTTACAAACTTTTTCAATTAGATTTCCAGGAGCGCTTACGTGTCCGCTTTCATGTGATCTATGTGGTTTTTCAAAATTTAAAAATCGACTTTTTTAGAGAAATAAGTTTTGACCCAAAATTTCGACAATGCGAATCCAGCAAAAGTAACAATAGCATAATCATAAAGTTTAATCTGAGCTCAGTCCAACGCTCTAAAGTTCTAGTGGCTACGATCTATATTGCACCGGCAATGAATTTTTGAAATTTCGCTTTTTAGCTAGTTTTTGGCTAGTTTACAGTATTTGCGGCAAATCATGCGTCATAGCAAAACTTCTCAGAAATCCGCTGAAATAAGAAAAGTCGTTGCGGGAGCAATATAAGTCGTAGCCACGAAAACATTATATCGTTGGATTCAGCTCAGACAAAACTTTATGATTATGCTATTTTTACTTACTTTTGCTAGATTCGCATTGCCGAAATTTTGGGTCAAAAAGTGGTATTTATATCTATATAAAATATTCGTTTAAAAATTTTGAAAAACCACATAAACCACATGAAAGCTGACACGTAAAAAGTCCTGAAAAATCCAATTTAAAAATTTTTTCCGTGTGAGTGTACAGTCGCGTAAGAAGAGCCAGTCAAAGTTGAAAAATATCAAAGGATTTTAAAAATTGAAAAAATTGAACAACTATCGCAATTCTTGACGAAATTAGCATATATTTGGGATGTGATATGTTTGGGACATGGGCTAAGTTTCCTCCAAACGGCTAGTTCCTGGCATCTACTGATCTTTCAAAACTTAAAAAACGGCTTCTTTTTTGATGAATATTAGTTTTTTTTTCTAAATTTCTTTTTTCAACCAAAAGAAAGTTCAAGCCGTATTGTTGCCAGAAATATATATACATTGCTGCAGCAACAAATGTACCGGTAATTCAGTATAAACAAAACAATTTGGCTCCATGCTTATTGTTATGGTCAGACTTTTAGCGAAGACAGAACATTTAGCCGTGAAAACCACTTTTCAGTACTTTGGAAGCAATATTGGGACAAGCTTTGGACGACACAACCGAGGGTTGGGATTATTCCTCCCATTCCTTTCTTCTCTCCTACTTTTTTGCAACAACACCACGACCTTTATTCAAAATGTTAGCTGAAACATCTGAAAGCAGGCTCCTTCTGTGGTGCTGGATTAATCTCGATTAAATGATTACCAAAGCCATGAATTTAGCCATTTTCTTCAAAACTTATGACAATTGTTTACGGATTTTACTAGTAAAATACATTAATAACTTTTACATTTCTTAACCAAAACAGCTTTAGCAGAAACATTTGAAAATCAATTCTTCAAGGTAACCAACCACTTCGGATAAACCTTAGGAGGATCATTGGCAACGAATCTCAGGACAACGTAAACTCTGTTGGAGCAAAATCTTACCCCTTTTAGGGGGTTACTTGTTAGAAATGGAAAATAAAAGTCAGCTTTAATGTGCATTTTTTTAAATGTTTCAAGAGCACATACTGACGCAAGTGTATAACCCGCCCAGCTACTCTATTTCAGTCATGCATCTGGTGAGGATGGGCGATGAGATGCATGATGATAGTGCACTCATCTTTGGGTTATATACGTTATGTACCTGAGTCACTTTTATTGTACGAGCATTTGTTAAATTAAATTTGTGTTCTCTAAAATTTGTTAAATCTGTGCCTGTACCTGTATCTGTATAATAATTGCTTTACATGGTAAATATTATAAGTAAATTTGTCTGCTATAGTTCTTCATTTGATCGTATGGGACTTTATGAATTTCCTACTACTGTCGCTTTAACACGTTTCCTGCGCAAGACAAAATTGAAAACTTTCCTCCTGCGCGCACTACGCTACAATTTGCAATTGAGGTCTGATTAATAAACCGACTACATGGACGTGATCGCCAACTTTCGGAGATCTCAGATCTGCAATAATATCCCATGACATATATATATGTCATGCGCGTATGACACTTTGGATCAAGCGGCATACGCTCATGACATATATATATATGTCATGACTTTTATTGTGGCAATGGATGCAGATGTGGTAGTGGATCATATCTGTCCACTCAGCAACTAATTTGGCCAACTGTGTAAAAGGTTACGCTCTTTTGACCTCATCGAAAAACCAAAAACTAGAGCAAGATATTAGATACCCACTCCATATCCAAGTCCCCATGACAAATACCTTTTGCATTCCAAATTTTAGCCTTATTCCAGCTATTTCCTATAAGCTGAACGAGGACTTGTTTTCTGTTTGAGCTTGTTGGATCAGATAAACCAAGCTAAACAGAGTGAGCCACAGGCTCACTATTTGATCTTCTATGATTTGTTTACACAAATTAAACTACATCCCGGTATCACCAAAATTATCATAAGCGTTATCTGAGCGACTGTGAGAAGGGTTTTCATTGTCCGGACTTAGTAAAAGTGACAACAGCAAAAGGTGAAAGTTGTGAGTTTGACCATCTGTAAAAATCGACCGGGATCGTAAATGAAAAGCTAAACATAAGATGGCTCACCACTGACGCAACTGACAGTCAAAAATTAGTGTAAAAACATTTTTCTATGTGTTGTTCAAAACATTGCGGTGCACAAAGATTGACTTAACCTCATGCAAAATTGTAATAAAATACGTCCAAACCAGTAGCTCAGGAAATTCCTGGACTCATCGATCCTGAATTCCAGCTATATCAAGCAAAAACATTACTCACAAAAGTTAATTCAATGCTCAAAATGCCTGTAATAATATCGGGCAATTCTACTAAAAAGCTGGTTTTAGCTGTTTTTAAGATGGGCTCCTGTCCTCAATACTCGATCCCTTTGCTTGGGAGTAATGTACGTGCTTGGCAGGAGTGTAGAATTTCGTTTTATCAAGGAAAAATTGGTTGGTTGGGTCTAAATACGAATTTATAAGTTAGTTTATACCTGACTATCACACGATTTAGCATATATTGAAGCAGACGGTGCTCCGCTTGTGTCATAGATATATGACACAGCTTTCTGTGAAATAAACTTCAACTGTATCTATTCACTATATTCGAGTATGAAATGCACAGCTTCAACCGTTAATTTTCCAGGAATTTTTGAAAAATTTCCAAAATTTGACATATATATATGTCATGCGCACCCAGCGCTCTTTTTCATATGACATATATATATGTCATGCGCAGGAAACGTGTTAAGGTGGTGATTCCTTTTGGGCACTTATTGTTACTTGGCGGCGTATTAAATCAGGATGAAATTTGATGAAACTTTCCGAAATAAGTTCTTTTAGCGTTCTAACACCCTCCGCGCAATCCCTATTCAAAAATTCAAGATTTCCGGTCAGAGTGGTTTTTCCAAATTTCTGAACATTTGGCAGCTGCTATACAGTTACGACTATATTTATTCGAAAGATCTCATTGAGCTTCACATTTTTTGCTTTTTGAAGCAAGTTTCTAGCTTTTTCTCTACCGTGAGATATAGCCGATTTTTCTTGTTTTGGCATCAAAAACTTGTCATTTTTGCAGAAATAAAATAATCCAACATTTCTTGAACTACGGAAGTCGTAAAATCAAACTAAGGGCGTCGATCTGAAGGTCTCGCAGGGCAAATTATCCGACACATGTTGTCTTCCAACTGTTATCCTGTGGGCTGCTATCAAAAAAATGTAGTTTTTGCAAAAACACGACCAATTTTTTTCTCAAAGATTGTGGGAGCATTCACCATGCAAGCTGGAGGGCTGCTACTGAACAAATGTGTTCTGCACAAATATACCCAGGGACGATTTTTTAGTTCCCCAATTGCTGCTTTCCAGCCGTAGTAATCGCTTGACAAATTTGGAAAAACTAGGCAAACTACAGGTTACGCACACATTTCAGCTTATTTCTCTATAACGAAGAGCGATTTCTCAAAAAATAAAAAATCGTCCCTAGGCTACTTGATGGGGAGGTCTCCGAATGAGATAACCGATGTCTCTCGAAAAAATTTACGTGGAGCCTCCAAAAATTCTGGAAAATTATACTTCTTCGACAAATGTGTTAAAAATATTTTTAGAAAGCAACATTGGTTTCACGGTATGCGTTAAAAAAGAGAAAATGTCAAGCCGCATTTTGATATAAAAACGGCTTCTTAATTCGAAGTAATGAATGAGTAATAATGCTGCAAACTTTATGTGACCAAAGTGGGAATCACCACCTTAAGGTAGTGATTCCCTTTGGTAACATAAAGTTTGCACCATTATTACTAATTCATTACTTGGAGTTAAGAAGCCATTGTTATATCAAAATGTAGCTTGACATTTTCTCTTTTTAACGCATGCCACGAAACTAATGTTGCTTTTCTAAAATATGTTTAACACATTTTAGAAGAATTATAATTTTCCAAAATTTTTGCAGACTCAAGTAAATTTTTCGCGAGACATCAGTTATATCATTCGATACCTCCATCAAATAGCTGGGGACGATTTTTTATTTATTGTGAAATCGCTCTTCGTTATAGAGAAATAAGCTGAAATGTGTGCGTAACCTGTATTTTGCCTACTTTTTCCAAATTTGTCAAGCGATTACTGTAGCTAGAAAGCAGCAATCGGTTCAACTAAAAAATCGTCCCTGGGTATATTTGTGCAGAACACATTTGTTCAGTAGCAGCCCTCCACCTTGCATGGTGAATGCTCCACAATCTTTGGAAAAAAATTGGTCGTGGTTTTGCACAAACTACATTTTTATGATAGCAGCCTATGGGATAGCAGTTGGAAGACGATCATGCGCCGGATTATTTGTCCCTATGAGACCTTCAGATCGACGCCCTTAGTTTGATTTTACGGCTTGCGTAGTTCAAGGAATGTTGGGTTAATTGACTTCTGCAAAGATGACATGTTTTCCACGCCAAAACAGGAAAATCGGCTATATCTCACGGTAGAGAAAAGTTAGAAACTTGCTTTAAAAAGCAAAAATGCGAAGCTCAATGAGACCTTTCGAATGAATAAAGTCATATCTGTATAGCCGCTGCCAAACGTTCAGAAATTTGGAAAATCCACTCTGAGCGGAAATCTGGAATTTTTGAATCGGGATTGCGCGGAGGGTGTTAGAACGCTAAAAGAACTTATTTCGGAAAGTTTCATCAAATTTTATGCTGATTTACGCCGCCAAATAACAATATGTGCCCAAAAGGAATCACCACCTTAAGGGGGCGCTTGCATTACCGGGAACGGTTCTCCTGAGTTTATTTTCCAACGAATCTATTTCAAACTTTCAGCATAGGTAGCTGGTGCTAAATGCTAACAGTATGTAGAATTTGAATAATCCAGTGCTTGGCTTTCGACTTACACAGGAGGGATAAGCTGAAATTTTCAAAACGCTGTCACTCATTAACGGCTGAATGAAATTAGCTCAAATTTGGCACAATTGCGTAAATTAACATAAGGCAGGGGCAATTTTTTCAGTTTTTCGATTTATGCAGTTTTGAGCATTTCATGAATATTCGAAAACTTTTAAAGTCAATATCTCACGGAATATACGATTTAAACAAAAACTAAAAAAATTGCCCCTGCGTACCCGTCAAATAAACGTGCATGCAAAATTTGAGCGAGTTTGGTCGCAGCATGTATGAGAAAATCAAAATGAAAAATTTCGCACTAATCACTTCAGTTTTTCGCAAATATTATGCTTTTAATAAGTCGCGCAGTGTATTTCATAAAATAATAAAGAAATCCAACACAAAAGCAACGTGAAAAGTCCTGTAGAATTCATTTCCGAACGATTGGTCTTTACATTAGCATTCGCGTTGGGAATGGTAAACGTAACTTTGTCATATATTCAACCGCCTGTAACTTTTGATTACAACCATGTACAGGAGAGATATGCACATCGTTGTAACGGACGTTTTATGCTCTTTCAGATAGTGTATTCGACGTTGTCGTTTGCTGTTTTGATAAAATTTTGAAATTTTAAGCCATACCGGTAGCTAGCCAAGCACGTGGTCTCCGTTGCCGAAATTTTGCCAAAAGATGCCCCGCCAACCAAGATAAGTTTAGTTGGGATTTCTTTAAAATTGAGCTATCGGTCTAAATTTTATATCTACAATCCCGATAATGCAAGCGCCCCCTTAAGCGATGGTAAGAAATCTGTTACCTTGATTATAATGTTTTCCAATACAGTTTTTGTGTCAGACTTTAGAAAAACGTCGGTGTTTGAATACTAGTTTTAGCACTATAATCTTTTCGTACTTAATTTAATTTTTGAAATTTATTAATTAATTTTTGGTTCAGAAAAAAATTTGTAACACCATCGCAACTTAATTCAGTTAATTATTTGTAGCAATTCAAAGTGCTACTGAACTGCATGAAATAAAAATTTAATAATAATAATAATAATAATAATAATAATATTAATAATAATAATAATTTAGCAATGGAATAATGATCTTTAGTTTAAAGCGTTTGTGTATTATCAGTATGACTAACCCAATCAGATAATGCTAAAGAATTTTTACAACGAAGCTCTTATGTGTGATATCGCCGGCAACATAGCTAATTTATGGAATGGCGGCTGGTTTTTTTGTTTGTTCAGTTTGACAATTTGTCTTTGATTAGAATCATAGGTGTGTTAGGGGTGGGGGACTCTCCCCCAAATGGAGGGGTCGCAGAATTCCCCCCTAAAAAAATTTTTTCTACCCTCCCCCCCCCAAAATTCGGCCTTCGGCCGACCCCCTAAAAATTTCAACGCCCTACCTAACTTTTTAAAATTTTTAGCCAAAAATTAGAAAATTTTCAAAAATTAGCGAAAAATTGCTAAAATTGCCTTATTACCTTAAAAATCGCTAAAAATAGCTGAAAATTGAGAAAAAATTTTCATTTTTTAGCGAAAACCGGATTTTTCGCCGACCCCCCCCTCGAAAATTTTTTCTACCCTCCCCCCCAAATAGATTTTTTCTCGACTCCCCCTCCCCCCCCCTTTTATTTTCAAACCCCACCCTACTTATTTTCAAAACCCCCATACCCCCATTCTTCGCCGGCCGCCACACCTATGATTAGAATGGGTAGTCCGTCCGTGTCCGTCAGCGTTTGTGACATTGTGTTGTATGTAGAATGGCATCTTTTTCGGTTTACCGCCCCGCCCATCCCCATGGGATATCGCGGTGGGTCCTGTAGAAAACTGAAAATTCATAAATCGTCAATCCTAGAGCTCTCCGTACAAGTGCAGGCAGGCAATCTGGTCTGGTTTCATTTAGGCCTCTTCATAGTTCATACATGTGTAGTTTTATCACCCCAAAATTTTCTACCAACTACCCCTCCCAGAATTTTTGACATACCCCTCCCAACTTTCGCCCCCCCCCCCCCCCCCCCCGAACATCCCCAGCGATTTTTGGACCCAAATAGTTGCTAAATTTGACCGAAAAATGTCCACTCTTTGAAAACATTTTTCTAAAATTTTGACTTAACATCGCTTCAAAACGGTGCAAAACAGGTGTAATTGGAGAGCGGGGTGGTAACATAGGTTCCTTGGAACATTGGGTCTGTGGGGGGGGGTAATTCTTGGAAGGTCGACCCTTGGTCGACCCAAGAAAAGTGATGGGGTAAGTTTCCCTGGAACTTTGGGTCTGGGGGGGGGGGGGTAAATCTTGGCCGACCTCCGAAATGTGATGGGGGTACCCCATAGTTTCCCTGGTACTTTGGGTCTGGGGGGTAAATCTTGGTAGGTTGGTGGTAGTCGGTCGACCCAAGAAATGTGATGGTGTTATATACCCCCCAAACCCCCCCCCCCGAATTCGACCTCAGAAATTTCGAAAAATGGCCTAAAAACGCAAAATTTTCCGTATTTTAACGCTTTTTTCGTCAAAATAAGGCTTGTTTTTGACGTTTTAGGCGTTTTGGCATCGTTTTAAAGCGATTTTAAGTGCAAGTCAAAAATTCTGGGGGGGGGGGCTAAAATTGGTCAAAAAGTTTGGGGGATCATAGGTGTATGTATATACCTTGAGAAAACGTTGGGGGAGGGGTAGCCGAAATTAGGGTGGGTGGGGTCAGCCGTTTTGAGGTGGGGTGGGGTCCGGAAAAATCGAATTTGGGGGGGGGGGTAAAAAATTTTTTGGTCAAAAATTTAGAAAAAATTCGCAAATTTGCTAAAAAAGCGTTATTTCCAACTAAAAATCAAAAATATTTCTTCATTTTTGCTCATTTATTCGAAAAAACTTGGATTTTTTGCAAAAATTTCGAATTTTTCCAAAAAATTTCGAATTTTTACTAATTTTGAGGCAAAATTTTCAAAATTTTGAGGGTGGGGTCTGGCAAATTTGGGTGGGTGGGGTCTGGGATTTTGCCATTTGGGGGTGGGGTCTGCCTCCAAAATTTCGAGGGTGGGGTCGGCACTTCCATTTGGGGGGAGGGGTTCCCCCCCCACCCCCCCAGGTACACCTATGGGGGGGTATCCCCCCAAAGGAAACTATGGGGTACCCCCCAACCATAGGTGTAATTGGGGGGAGGTATGGAGGGGGTAACCCCCCCCAGCCATTTTTCCAAACCACACCCAAAAATTTTGGGGGGCCCCCGGCCCCCCCCCACTGGGGGGGGGGGGGGGTGGGGACGCGCCGAAGGCGCGCAAAATTGGCCAAAAATCGGGTATTTTTAGGGTTAATTTTGCAAAATTTTTCAAAAATGTTCAAATTTTTGGCTTAAAGTGTTCATTAGTGCGTGAAATACACGTTTTCAACAGTTTTATGGACTTTCTGACTCAATATTGACCTTATTTTGTAGTTAGAAACATGTTGGCAACCAAGTTTTCGAGTTTAAAACCCCTGTCTAATGTTAAAATTAGTTAATGGTTGGATGTTTTTTCGCATTAGCAATGGCTGAAAATGCGATTTTTGGCATAAACATAGGAAAAAATTTTTGGGGGAGGTTTGGGGGGGGGGGGTTGGGGGCAAGTCTAAAACGGGGGCCCGCCCCCAAATTTTGGGGGCGGGGGCCCCCCCAACCCAAATCCCCGTTACACCTATGCCCCCAACCCCTCCCCCAGAATTCGGACCTCAGAAATTTAGAAAAATGGCCAAAAAAAGCAAAATTTCCTGTTATTTAGCCCTTTTTTCATCAAAATAAGGCTTGTTCTTAACGTTTTAGGTGTCTTTGCACCGCTTTAAAGCAATTTTAGGTCAAAATTTTAGAAAAATTTTTCAAAAAATGACCATTTTTCGACCAAATTTAGGTAACTTTTTGGGTCCAAAAATCGTTGGGGAGGGTTCGGGGATGGGTAGCCAAAAGTTGGGGGAGGTTAAGTCAAAAAATCTGGGGGGTATATATATTTGGTCAAAAATTGGGGGGGGGGCTATCCCCCCCCCCAAGGAAACTATGGGGTACCCCCCACCATACGTGTAACGGGGATTTGGGTTGGGGGGGGGTCCTCCCCCGGAATTTTGGGAGGGCTCCCTTTTGAGACCCCCCACGACCCCCCCCCAACCTCCCCCAAAAAATGTTTTCTATGTTTATGCCAAAAATCGCATTTTCAGCAATTGCTAATGCCGAAAAACGAAATCATTAAGTAATTTTAACATTACACAGTGTTTTTAAACTCGAAAACTTGATTGCCATCATGTTTCTGAGTCCAGAATGAGGTCAGTATTGAGTCTAGAAGTCCATACAACCGTTATAAACGTGTATTTCTCGCGATAATACACACTTTACGCCAAAAATTTACCCCTATAAATTTTTTCTTTTACCCTAAAAATGCCCAATTTCTGGCAAATTTTCGCGCCTTCGGCGAGAACTACCCCCCCCCCCCCAGTTGGGGGGGGACCGGGGGCCCCCAAAAATTTCTGGTTGGGGCGGGGGGTTTGGAAAAATGCCCCCCCCCCAATTACACCTATGCCCCCTCCAACCCCCGCCCCAGAATTCGGACCTCAGAAATTTCAAGAAATGCAATATTTTCAGTAATTTAGCACTTTTTTCTTCAGAATATATAAGGCCTGTTTTTAACGTTTGGGAAAAATTTTTTGGTCAAAAAATCGCTGGGGGGGTAGCCGAAAGTTGGGGGAAGGTATATCAAAAATTCTGGGAGGGGGTAAAATTGGTCAAATTTTGGGGGAGGGGTCCCCCCAAAAGGAAACTGGGGGGGGGGTAACCATAGATGTAAGGAGGGGGGTTGGGGCTGGGGGAGGTACGGGTTGCCCCCCCAGCCATTTTCTCAACCCCCAGAATTTTTGGGGGGGGGAGGTAGTCAAAAACCGCCAACAATATGTATTTTTAGGGTAAACTTTGCAAAATTTTCCAAAAATGTTCAAAAATTTGGCTTAAAGTGGTTATCATTGCGAGAAATACACGTTTTTAACTATTATAGGCTTTCTGACTCATTATTGATCTTATTTTGGACTTGAAAACATGTTGGCTGGCAATCAAGTTTTCGAGTTTAAAAAGAATGTCAAAATTGCTTAATATTTGAAGCATGTTCATCATTGGAATTGGAAACGGCTGACAATGCGACTTTTCTGATAAAAATAGAAAATTTTTTTGGGGGGAGGGTTTGGGGGGGGGGGGGGGTCCTGGAGGCTGGGGGGTCTCCATAGGTTCCCCCCAAAAAAGGTGGGGGGCGCCCCCTAGCCATTCCCCCAATGTTTTGAGGGACCCCGGCTTCCCCCAACTGGGGGTGAGGACTGAGGGGGGTAGTCGCGCCGGTGACGCGAAAGCGCAAAAATTGGGCATGTTTAGGGTAAATTTTTAAAAAATTTTCAAGAAGTCCAAATTTTATAATCGCGAGAAATACACGTTTATAACGGTTTTATGAACTTTAGACTCAATTCTGACCTTATTCTGGACTTATGTTGGCAATCAAGTTTTCAAGTTTAAAACCTCTGTCTAGTGTTAAAATTATAATTTCATGTTTTTCGGCATTAGTAAATGGCTGAAAATGCGATTTTTTGCATAAAAATTTAAATTTTGGGGGGTTTTAAGGGGATGTAAAAGTCCCCCCAACAAAAATTGCGGGGGAGGGCTGGCATTTTTTAGGGTTTTGAAAGGGGGAGGGGGACGGGGGGGCTTCGCCCCCCTCTAGGGAGGGGGAAGTGGGGGGGAGTCCAAGGTATGAAATACCAAAATTATTAGCGAAAAATTGGCATTTTTTAGGTAGAAACACAAAAAATCGCTGTTTTTAAGCTTAAAATTAACTATAAGTCCATAAATTAGCTAAAAATTTTTGAAAATTTGACCTCAAAAACCTAATTTTTCGACACTTTTGGGCAACCCCCAAAAAAGTGGGAGGGGGGGCTTGCCGAAAAGTGGGGGGGCTGCCAAAAGTGGGGGCCCCCACCCTTCCCCCCCACTAAAAAAATGTCAGGCAGGGGGCCCTCACCACAAATCCCCGTTACACCTATGATGAAACCCATAGTTTCACCGGAAATTTTGGTTAGGGAGAGGTAAGCTCTGGAAATTTGGTGGTCGACCCGCGAAATGTGATGGAGGTACCTCAGGTACCCCCCAATATTGGGACCTCAGAAAATCCAAAAAATGGCCTAACAATGCAAAATTTTCTGTTCAACGCGTTTTCCGCGCAAACAAGGCTTGTTTTGACAGTTTTAGGCGTTTATACGCTGTTTTGAAGCGATTTGTAAGTCAAAATTTTCAAAAAAATGACCATTTTTGGGCAAAATTTAGCTACGTAACTTTGCGGCTCCAAAAAGGGCTGGAGGGGTTGGGGTAAGGGTTGTGGAAAATTTTTGGAGGGGGCAAAGGGGGTCGAAAAGGGAGTACCCCCCCCCCTGGTGAAACTTTGTATGATGTAACCAGAAACGTTAAAACATGCCTTATTTTTAAGAAAAAGGCTGAATTACAGAAAATTTGCTTTCTTTGGCCATTTTTTGAAATTTCTGAGGTCCGAAATCTGGGCGGGAGGAGTTGGGCATAGTTTTCTGGGGGGATCCTCCCAAAATTTTTGACCAATTTTACCCCCTCTCATCAGGGTATTTTTTAGGGATTTTTTTCCGGGGGGGGCCTCCGGGGGGGGGGCCCGGGCCCGGGGGGGGGGGGGGAAAGTTCGGGGGGGGGTAGATTTTTTCAAAAATCAGCCAAAAAAATGGTATTTTTTGGCGTATTTTGCATGGTGAAACACAAAAAGTTCTCAAAAATGCCAGGATTTAGGGTAAAAATAGCCATTTTTACGAAAAAATCTCCGGCGAAGCCGGAAAATTTTTGAAAATTTGACCATTTTTGGAAAAAATGTAGACCTCATTAAAGGGGCAGACCAAAATCCCGGGGGGGGGGAAGGGTCAATTTCGGGGGGGGGCCCGCCCCCCCTGTAAAAAATACCCTGTCTCATAATATTTGGCATATATACCCCCAGCGATTTTTGTACCCAAAAAGTTAGCTAAATTTGGCCGAAAACGGTCATTTTTGAAAAATTCCTCTAAAATTTTGACTGAAAACGATGCAAAAACGCATAAAACGTTAAAACAGGCCTTATTTTGAAGGGCTAAATTACGAAAATTTTGCATTTTTTGGCCATTTGAAATTTCTAAGGTCCGAATTCTGGGGGGGTTGGGTCGACCACCTACCTTCCAAGATTTACTCCCCTCCCCCTGGCTTTTTCCCAGGCAAAAATTTCTGGGGGGAAGTCTGGTGGATGTTTCCCCCCCCCCCAGGTCTGGGGGGGGCTCGGATTTTTGGGGGGGGGGAAGAAAAATTTTTGAAAAAATGCCTAAAAATAGCTATTTTTCGCTGCTGAGCTAAAAAATTAACTATTTTTAACTTGAATTTAAGCTTAAAATAGCTAAAAGGTGCTTAAAAATGGGTAAAAATCCGGCGAGGCCGGAAAAATTTTTTAAATTTACCCTCAAAACCCTATTTTTCCGGGCATTTTAGAGTTCTGGGGGGGAAGGCCCGAATCCTTGGGGGGGGCGATTCTGGGGTGCGACCCAAGTCGGGGGGCGACTTTCTAGGGGAGGCCCACCCCCCCCCTTGCAGAAAGAAGCCAGTCCCCCAGACCCAAAGTTCCAGGGAAACTGGGGAGGTAACTACTGTCTACTGATAAAATTACTTTATGGTTGAATGTTTTTTGTTATTAAAAACGACTGAAAATGCGATTTTGGCATAAACATGGAAAAGGTTTTTGGGGAGGGTTGGGGATCTCATTGGTTGGGTTGGGGTCCGTTGCATAAAACTTACTAATAAATTATTAGTATATATAGCAGTTTTACTGATAATAACTAAAGTTAGGAACGAGCAACAGAGATATTTTATATGTCGTTTTACAGCTTCGGAAATGCTCTAACAAACTATGCAGTCAAAATCCGTATGCAATTAATGTCTGGGCTAAGCCATCAGAAAAATCCTACAAATTCACGATTTTGTTGGTATTTCTGATCAAAATGATTGAGTAGGCAGACATTTCTGAAATTCTTAGCAAATTTTAGATTAGTCAAATCATTTCCTTCAAAACAATACCTAAGACAACAAAATCTGTTGATTCTATCACTAGTTTTGGTCATTTTTACTGCGATATAGGGATCGGCCGGAGCAAGGATTTTCGCTCCGGCCGGAGCCGGAGCCGGAGGCAGATTGACTCCGGCCGGAGCCGGAGCCGGATTTTTCATTGTCAATCTTTAGGCTGAAAGTCTTCAAGGACCAAAATTTTTAGGCCATTACAAAAAATGGTCATCAAAATATGTTAATATTTAAGGATTAAGTTCTGTTGTATATTCATATAAGCGTTGTTAAGATGGCTTTGTTTATTTGCTATATAAAAAATCCCTGTAATCACTTTTAATACATATAGGAGAGGAGACCTCACTCTTCTAATGGACAGTGAAAATGACTAAAACATTCCATGTTTATATATTGCTGTAATGCAGTTAGCAAGGACCTATGAATGAATTCAAATGTTTGTACAATGATATTCAAATAGAAAAGAAAGCATGAATTCACGATATTCTTATAATAGGATACCTATAAATAAATAATAACTTGATAAAGTATAAATAAACGCATAATTAAACGCAGATTGGGTGTCTAACTTACTTTCGCAGTCAGAAATGAAATCGAAATTACAAAAACCCCCGCCAATGGCGCGAAATTTTTTGAAAAATTGTCATTTTTATTTTAAACGGAGTAAAATTTGACGATATGGTTCAATATAAATTAAATACGAACAACAGTGTTATGTGCTGGGCAGAAACTCCGGCTCCGGCACCTCTGCCTCCGGCTCCGGTTAACCGGAGCCGGAAGTCGTAATTCCGGCCGGAGCCGGAGCCGGATCCGATCCCTACTGCGATACTAATCAACTAATCACTAATAATTTATTAGTAATAAGTTTTATGCAACGGGCCCCAGAGCATAAGTTCACCTTGATAAAAAGTTGGGAGTGGGGGTAGCCGGAATGAGGGTGGGTGAGGTCAGCCGGTTTGAGGGTGTGGTCTGGTTTTTGGGCATTGGAGGGTGGGGCCTGTCTCCACAATTTCGAAGGGGGGGTCGGGATTTGTCCAGTCCTGGGTTCTCCCCCTCCCCCCCCCAGGTACACCTATGTTCCCGAGGGGGCCCCCAAAAATGTAGGAAGCCTCCCCCATCCCAAGTCTCCGTTACACCTATGATATGATGGTGGAGCCCCAGTGGCGGCGCCTTGGGGGGCCCGTGGGAGATGCGAGAAGCCAGCAAAAATTCGATTTTTGATTTTTTGTGCGCATTGATTTGATTTTTTGATTTTTGATTTACTCTATTGTTAGCAATTTTAGCCCATTTTATCCCCTCCCCCACTTATTTTTGCCTAGAAAACCTCCAGAAGTACAGGAACTGAAATTCCGGTTCCAGTACTTCCCTAATATCCTCCCCTCTTTTTTAATTTGTTTCTGTATTTTCAGCCTTTTTCCTTTCCCAGTCTTATATATACGTATACGTATATAAATACTAATGGCGGAAACAGTAAAAGCTGAAGGAGCTACCACCAATGGGGAAAGTGCGGGAACCGATAGTGGTCATCCTTTTGCCGATGATGCTGATTTCAAACGTTTGAAACAGTCTAGTATAGACGCATCAGTTGCAACGACTTTGGTTGAATTAATTCATTCAGGTATATATATATATATATATATACAAGTAACAAAAATGCTCCGCACAAAAGGGGATAATATGTGTGTTGGTCGTCTATGTCTATGTCTATGTCTATGTCTGTCGTTTAATCCGGTTGAGAAAGAAAGTATATAAATCCGACACAGCAAGTTTGGGTGGGTGGTTCTATGGCGAAAGTTGTTCAGTTCGATGCGGGCCTTCATTTGACTCGAAATTTGACCACTTTCGAAAATTTTAATTTTTGACCCAAAATCGCCTAAGTCCCCACCCCACCCCACCACAGCCCTCTACAGCCACTTTAGGTACGCACTTCTATGACAAAAGTTGCTCAGTTCGATGCGGGCTTTCATTTGGTACCAAATTTGACCACTTTTGAAAATTTTAATTTTTGACCCAAAATCGCCTAAGTCCCCACCCCACCCCACCACAGCCCTCTACAGCCACTTTAGGTACGCACTTCTATGACAAAAGTTGCTCAGTTCGATGCGGGCTTTCATTTGGTACCAAATTTGACCACTTTTGAAAATTTTAATTTTTGACCCAAAATCGCCTAAGTCCCCACCCCACCCCACCACAGCCCTCTACAGCCACTTTAGGTACGCACTTCTATGACAAAAGTTGCTCAGTTCGATGCGGGCTTTCATTTGGTACCAAATTTGACCACTTTTGAAAATTTTAATTTTTGACCCAAAAATCGCCTAAGTCCCCACCCCACCCCACCACAGCCCTCTACAGCCACTTTAGGTACGCACTTCTATGACAAAAGTTGCTCAGTTCGATGCGGGCTTTCATTTGGTACCAAATTTGACCACTTTTGAAAATTTTAATTTTTGACCCAAAATCGCCTAAGTCCCCACCCCACCCCACCACAGCCCTCTACAGCCACTTTAGGTACGCACTTCTATGACAAAAGTTGCTCAGTTCGATGCGGGCTTTCATTTGGTACCAAATTTGACCACTTTTGAAAATTTTAATTTTTGACCCAAAATCGCCTAAGTCCCCACCCCACCCCACCACAGCCCTCTACAGCCACTTTAGGTACGCACTTCTATGACAAAAGTTGCTCAGTTCGATGCGGGCTTTCATTTGGTACCAAATTTGACCACTTTTGAAAATTTTAATTTTTGACCCAAAATCGCCTAAGTCCCCACCCCACCCCACCACAGCCCTCTACAGCCACTTTAGGTACGCACTTCTATGACAAAAGTTGCTCAGTTCGATGCGGGCTTTCATTTGGTACCAAATTTGACCACTTTTGAAAATTTTAATTTTTGACCCAAAATCGCCTAAGTCCCCACCCCACCCCACCACAGCCCTCTACAGCCACTTTAGGTACGCACTTCTATGACAAAAGTTGCTCAGTTCGATGCGGGCTTTCATTTGGTACCAAATTTGACCACTTTTGAAAATTTTAATTTTTGACCCAAAATCGCCTAAGTCCCCACCCCACCCCACCACAGCCCTCTACAGCCACTTTAGGTACGCACTTCTATGACAAAAGTTGCTCAGTTCGATGCGGGCTTTCATTTGGTACCAAATTTGACCACTTTTGAAAATTTTAATTTTTGACCCAAAATCGCCTAAGTCCCCACCCCCCCCCCACCACAGCACTCTACAGCCACTTTGAGCATGCAATTCTATGACAAAAGTTGTTCAGCTCACTTAGCGCTTTCATTTGGTACCAAATTTGACCACTTTTGAAAAATCTTATTTTTGACCACTTGACCCCCTACCCGATTTACACTTCAAACGGCAAAGTGGAGCCAGTCCAGCAAAATGGGTGGGTCGGACGGCAAAACGGACTCCGGAAATGAGCTGGGCGCACCAGAAAACCCCTATGGACAAAGTTTTGAGAGGCTATGCACAGTCCTATATGGTGTTCTTGGAAGTCGGTACCGACTTGACCCTCCCGACAGCAAAGTGGAACCAGCCCAGCAATATGGGTGGGTCCGACGGCAAAACTGCTTACGGGAATCAATTCGCCGTGCCAGAAAACCTTTGTATGAAAGAATTGAGCTTTCTAAGTTGAATACACAGCGAGAAATTTCAATTTTTCATTTTTCGAATTTTCACCATTTTTGACCGGCCACTGTGGTCGCATGGGAAGTGATAGAGAAACGAGACTTAGCTATTTAGTTAGTTCAATATATGTAGTTTCTGAATATAAAAAGAAATCGGCTCCAGCTCCTAACGTTCGAGCTGCGCAGCGACCACAAAAATGGTCACTTTTCGCTCTGAGCCGACTTTGCGGCGCCGCTGCGGCGCTGTGGCGCACCTGCGGCGCAAAAAAAGTAGCGATTCTTAAATGGCGCATGGGGTACTACCAGACCCTATACCCCTTTAGGTCCGGCCTCCGCTGCAGATTACGTGAAAGAGGCGGAAAGTCAGGACAATAAGACCATTAAATAGGAGAAACCGGAAAAAAAAAAAAAAACATCGCCGCCATAACCGGTCCGGGGCACAACTTTTTAACGGAAAGTGATACGGGGCTGAAACTTCGCACACATACTAAACTCGATGTGCTCTACAATTTGCGCATGAAATCTGCGCAGGATCTGCGCAGGATTTTGCGCAGCCTCTGCGCAGCTTATTTTACGGTGTCTCCAGGGACTTTTGACACATATTATAGGGGTCGCTGCCGCGACCCCTATGATATACGTACGTATATACATATATGGTAGCAAGACGTAAAATTGGCACCACATATAGGTAGGACAGATATGTCCACGTTTGATTTTCATTTTTCTAACATTATATATATAATATATATATATATATACAACAACTTCTATAAAAACTGTACGTTCTTGTGCAGTCAGATCTCCAAGTATAAGTACATATATATTGATAAGGCTTTGCCAGGTTGTCCTCCGTGAGCAGCAAGATGTCGTCAAGGCGAGAAGAATTGGGGGAACTGTCAAGTGACCAGATAGGGGCGTTCTGTTCCATAGCCCAGTTCTGATTGTGTTTCTACCTTTTTTGACCCAGAATATTTTTGTTATCGAATGAAATGAATATATATTGAATTAACAGCAGCAGGTAATTTTGTGTGTATAAATGAACTTATAATAAGATGTGAATTTCTATTCTATTTGGGCTCCCAATTTCCAGGCCCCGGCAGGGCCAAGCTGCTCTACGTATAGCAAGGTTCACAAAAAAAATCACCCCGAAAATTCACAAAAAAATCACCCACCTAGACGGCTAACAACAAGCCGCAGCCGGAAAATTTTTTGCATGGTAATAGCCACAAGTCCCAACCCCAACATATGTAAGTTTGGCTGCCGAGGCTCAACTTCTCCGACTAGGGTGCCCAAAATAGTCGACCCACCCAAAATCGGACCCTCGGACAACTCCGGACCAAAATTGAAATTTTTGCTGGTACTCACTATGGACTTTGCGCAGGTACCCCATATTATGCATGTGTCATGTCCTAACTCTAGGCTATCCAACCATATATATATTGGATTCCCTGCCAGGTCCTCTGGGTTCGCCACCGGTGGGTGATTTTTTTTTGTGAACAAGTTCACAAAAGAAAAATCACTATCAACTTTTTGTAAAATGCCTCTGGGGCAACCGCTAGGGTAAAACTAATGCCAAATTCGAGCTCAGCCACCCGGAAAACCTATATAGAGCATGTTTTAGGTACCTCAACCCCCTTCTGGCAGACGGTCCGGCCGATGGACCCGGCCCGGACCCAGGGGGTGGTCAGGATCACCTATCTGGGCAAAGGCTACCTAAAAACTAATGCCAAATTTGAATTCTACGCACCGATAAACCTATATAGGCGAGTTTTTAGGCTTCTGGGACCTTGAAATAAAATTTTTGGTCAGTCACGTGACCCTAGGCCAAGTCACGTGACCATTCCAGATACGAAATTACTCCGCCAAATTGTTTGTTCTGTGCTTACTAGAGCAATAGAACACAAAATAAGTGGATTCCTAGCTTCCTGGTATCAATAATAAAGGTCAAGCACATTGGTCTGGGTAGCCACTTTGGACCCGGGGGCCGAGAACCAAAATTCGAAGTTCAGCCTGTTCAAAAAAAACTTGGGGGTCCAAATTTTTTTACGTAATAACACTATGGACTATGCTCTATTTATGCATGAAAAGAAAAATTTCCTAGCTATATCCTGAGATCAGATCCGGTGGTGATTTTTTTGTGAACGAGTGATTTTTTTTGTGAATTCGTTCACAAAAATTTTTTATTACTCACGCTACACGAGGGCTACCGGCATGAAATTTGCACCATATGTAGAGGGGGTCACTACCGTTCCATACGTACCAAAAGTTTTTCGATCGGACTTCATTTGCGAAATTGCCAGCAAAAATTTGATTTTTGATTTTTTTGTGAACCTTGCTATATGTATTCGTATATACAGATTTGCTTCGAGTATATTCCTTCGGTGCCGTACATGTATATAACGTAAATTTTATTTTCCCTAATAGATGTCATCAAATCTGAGGACCTGGACGATAGGACCATCGAAATACTGAAAAATATGAAGAATGATCATTCTCAAGCTTTACTGCAGCAGTTTAAGGATGCTAATCTGACTGGTGTCGCCAATCGTGGCGCGTTTCTCGGTCTTTGCTTGAAAAATGGGAGAGAGAAAATCCGTCAGCAGGGTGCTTCCCAAGTTTTGGCAGTTCCTTTCATTCGTACACCCCCGGTGGAATCACTATCAGTATGTTTTACGATTAAATCAAAATCTGTATAGCAATCTGGCTCTTAAAATGAAGTTAGAAAACAACAAAAGCGATCCAGCTAACATCTGCATGCAGTTCTTTACAACCTTGAAGTTTTCAAAAATAAAACCATAAATGGACGGCTCGATTCTGGCTGAGTTACGAGCTCTCGATATCTGTGTTAGTTTAAAGTCGCCTTATTTTTGTTGGCTGCAGCACTGTTTAACACGTATATATACTTGAATGTGGATTTCAGCCTATCCTTGATCGTACTGGTTACCCTCTTGAAGTTACCGTTGGACAGAGGCGATATGGGCCACCTCCAGACTATGAAGGGCCCTCACCTTCTCATGAAGTACGTTTACGTATATATATGTCTGTGTGGATTTCAGTAGAAGTTATTTAGTATTTATTTACACAGCGTTCAGTCCCCTTTAGTCTCCCCTCTCGTTTTTGTTTTGAAGTTTTGAGAAAAGTTTTGAAAAGACCTTGAAAACTGAAATTTTCGACGCTCTTGGGCGACCGCCAAAAAAGTGGGGGTCCAGGATTTTGAAAAGGAGGGTCCAACCCGAAACTGGGCTTATTCTAGGGATTTTCTTCTTGGAGGGGGAGAGGGAAGTTTTTCTAAAAATGTGCTAAAACAATATCGCTGTTTTTCTGGCATGCACTTTAAAAGTTAATTTGGATTGCAAAAATAGGCAGTCTTACAGTACGCGCCAAAATAAATTGCCGTTTCGCTAACAAAAGTGATTTTATGTCAGTGACTGACATTGTCATTACAAATATATGTGTTAAACTTACCTAATGTAAACAAAACGTGCAAGCCAGCCAGCCACTGACAGCCATATAATTTGTAAGTGAAACGGCAATTTGTTTTGGCGCACTGTATATAGTGGTCAAAACGGGAAAAATGAGTCAAAATCTCTGGCGAAGCCGGATACGTTTTGGAAATTTGGCCTTCTGAGTGAATTTTTCTGGGCAAAATTTGGCACCAAAAGGAGCACCCTTTGCGTTTGGGGGGGACGAATTCTCCCCCCCTCCCCAACTAGAGTAAGCCCAGCTAAAAGAGGGTGTGGCTTTCCTCTCAATAAAATATGCGAGATGTCTGTCTCAATGCAAAGCAAAAACCTCTTCTTCGTGTTTCTTGGGAGCCGTTATTGTTTACCATATCAGCTCGACAGGTTGGACTCCTCCCACTGAACTGACATACTGTATGTTGTGGGATATTTCAGGTCTACGTTGGTCGAATTCCTCATGATCTCTTTGAAGATGAACTGATCAAGCTGTTTGAGCCGGTTGGCAAGCTTTACGACGTCCGACTGATGATGGATCCCACCACATTTGAAAATAAGGGCTATGCCTTTGTAACCTATATTGATAAGGCAAACGCACAGGAGGCTGCTAAGAAAGTAAGTTGTCAGTTAATCGTTAACGTGTGCTGTAACAGTTGATATTCCATGATTTTGGATCGTTTTGACTGCTCAGCTAAACGATTATTATTTTTTACGGCAACAAAATTGTAGCGAGCTGTTTATATCGGTCGACACATGATCTGGAATAGGGATAAATCGAGCATTAACTTAACTGTCGCAACGTCAGCGTGAAAAGCTACGGCTCTGTATTTTTCGACTAGAGGTCGT
The DNA here is from genome assembly GCA_030248195.1 of Trissonchulus latispiculum. Lineage (NCBI taxonomy): Eukaryota > Metazoa > Nematoda > Enoplea > Enoplida > Ironidae > Trissonchulus > Trissonchulus latispiculum. The sequence goes on along the minus strand of JASAND010001962.1, from coordinate 81,817 downwards.
CACTACTACATTGTTTCTGCAGAATCTTTGTTCCTCATAAAATTTCTGAGTTTAATCTTGTCGTACTGGTGTCTCGTCCCTGTCATTCTGTAAACAGTTTACTTTTACACATACTATTCTGCTGTGATATTTTGTGTCTATTTATTTCAGCTATTCCTTTTCGTTATTGTGTTCGACTTTACTTAGGCTGACGCACACCACTGCGTGGCATTTTTCTTAATCGAGTTAGGTCAATCCTTGTATTGACTTTTGTCAAGTCGGTTTTTCTTGTAGGTCCCGTCCTTTTAAAATCAATTGAAAATTTTTTGAATGTGGGCCTGAATATTTTCGTAAATTGAGCTATAAAATCTAAATAAACTAAAATTTAACTCGTAGCTTCTGCTCATGATCAGAACTGTTAACAGTCTTCGTAGCAAATCTGAAACAAGGTTTTTTAGGACTTATATATATAGCTAAGGCCATGGCTTAAATTTAGGAGACGATTTGGGCGTTGAGGCCATTTGGCCTAAGTTTTTCGACAGAATTATTGATTTTTAAGTAATAAAATAGTAATTTTTAGAAATATTAAGTTTTTTAGTAACAGTATAGCGCGGCGGGAAAAAACCCATTCGAATTTTGGCTGTAACTTTTTTATTATGCGACAAATCGAAAATCTAACCATAACTACCATGAGGCCTTGCGAAGAGCTTCAAAATGAACCATAAAACGTCTCTCTAAACGGTTGTGACTATACCATTCGAAAGAGCGGGTCATTTTTAGTACATCTGAATCATAAAATATCAATATCAGGCCTGTTGCGGTTCCTTTTTCCTTTTATTTCCTTTTTTTCGAGGCCTTCCTTTTATTTCCTTTTTTTCGCCCAAAATTCCTTTTATTTCCTTTTTTTCTGGCTGACTTCAAAAAGGCTAGGAATTTACAAGCTTTTTAAGCAAAATTACGTTTTTGCCCATACTTTTTCAAAAATTTCCGGCTTCGCCGGGATGTGGCCGTATGGATTTTAATTTCAAAGTTGGTTTTATATATTTAATAATAACTTGACTTGGCTTTACGTTTTGTATTTTGATCTATTTGGCTGGAAAAGTGTAGTTTTAAGCTATAGTACCGGCTATTTTTTGCAGTTTCTAGAGACGAAATAGCAAACTTTAACGTTTTTATTCTTTTCAGCACATGTATATATTTTTGTTACGCAACGCTTGTATATACGTTACGTATAAATTTTGATGGCTGTAAGGTCGTTTCCAGGACTTTGCGGAAAATTTCGTAAATTATCTAAACTTCTCGTTTTATCGTTGAGATTTTCAAATATTATCTGAAATACGTAGTTTGCTATGACAGCATGTTTTCTTTATGAATGCGAGCTTATTTATACAGTTTAAAAAAGTGAAATTAACAAGCGGAATTTGATAGGAGGTTCGTGTTAACCTGGACCGGTTCTATTTAATTTTGTCGTCCAAGATAATTGCCTTTCTTTCTGGAATAGTAAAAACTTCTGGAGCTAAAATCTTTTGAACAGAATATGTTTCTGCTATTTCAGTTTTAGTTCTCTTTCTCTTTTCTCACTTTTCTCAATTTTATTGACTACCTTCCCACCTAGGGTTTAAAGAATTTTTTGAAAATGTTTAATTTAGACCCTCAATTACCGGCCTGGCTCCGGTAGTGGCGGCCCCAGTGCATCTCTAGAAACTACTTATAGTAGAAACAAGAACATAGCTTCAGTGTAGCTCTTGAAGTGCCAGGCATTCCGTTACTTGAATCTGGACCATTTATTTCTCAAACATTTTTGGAATTTTCGGACATTTTTCAGCTTATCATAAAAATCTAAAAAGTCCACCACTGTCTAGTGCTAGTCCCTGCCTACTATAATATGGGTGTAAAAGGCTCAGTGCGGCCCTTGGAGACCCGTTCGAGCTCCGTGCCAGCTAAATACTCAACCAAACTGGACAATTTTGGTATCGTTGGAATCTACACGACGAGTACTACAAGTCGCAAAAAGTTTTGGTCAAAATTTCCAACTTTGAAAATTTTCGCTACCGGACAAGTTAGGTCCGTTGTTTTTTCCGTGTAAGTCACGCTTGGAAAAATGCAATTTTCTGTCGGAGTGTTAAAACGATCTGGGCATTTTCAGCAGGTGAAGTTTGGTTTTTCTGAACGTATATATCCCGAAAGTGAACCTTTTTGATATTTTTTCGCTGCCCGGCCCGGCCAGCCATCTGTACGGCCGGCCAAAAGTGGACTTGGCGCTAAAATGGCCAAAAATGGCCAATTTTTTGTCAAAGCTACAGGACTCAGGGAAGACGCTAGAGAGACGTGGTTTGTTGCATAAGGATCTACGGAAGGGTTTATATGTCCTAACGAGGGCGATTTTTGATATCTGGCCAGGATCGTTCTGGCGGCCGGCCCAACTGCCTTTAAAGTTTGTTATTTTTACCAGTTTTCATCGGGAAAATTTCTTTTTTTCCTTTTTTTCTGTTTCAAAATTCCTTCTTTTATTCCTTTTTTCTGAGGAAGGCCGCGCAACAGCCCTGCAATGTTTTTTGCAAAAAATCATGTAAAATTGACTTCAAAATTTCGTATGTAACACGTACTTTCAATTTGTACACGCACAATTCGTACAATTCGTACACGTACACGCACAATTCGTACACGCACAATTTCGTACTTAACACGTAAACATAGGCAAATTTTGGAAATTATTGAAATTTGCTTAATTTCTGCAGTTTAAGCACCCTATCACATAGAAAACGTGTTTTTATTGCATTTAAAGTCAAACCCGACCTATTTTAGTGAAAAAATAGCTGTTTTGGCGAAATTTGAAAATTTTGCTTGAAATGGCACCATCTCAGATTTTGGCCACCTGGACCTCACATAGAAGGTCGAACCTAGGTAAAATCTATACCAAATTAATCAGGAGGCTTTACTGAGCTAAGAAATGCATGAATTTTTCCTTTGCTGCTAATGGTTAGTAAAACATTTCATTTTGAAATTTGGGTTTTTTCCCGCACATGGGTTTTTTTCCCGCCGAGTCTAGGTCACCCCCAGGTCGCACCACAGGTATTAGAGCCAAATTGCATACACCATCGTGAAGTTAGAGACATTTTTTTGGATGAACCCAAACCACCCCTGACTCGCGCAGGAGGAGGAGCAGTACCACCACCCGGTCAGCTACAACACTGAATAAGATTATATCATAATCTTATTCAATGCTTCGCCGAGCCTCGCAGCTAAAAGCAATCTGAGCATAAATCTTTCATTGGTGTCCAATTTATGTCCACAACGTATACATACCTAGGACTATGTTAAAACTGACTAGTACTGTAAGATCTATCCTCTGTGAAACTATAATCCGTTTTGGGCTAAGTCTTTCCAGTAGTTCAGGGTGGACCCCCCAAAGTTGACCCTGCCTGACCCCCATGTTGGGACCAAAAATTCCGAAATTTTCAAAGTCCCAAAAAATTTGCTGAGAGGTAGGGTGAACTTAATAGTACATCCTCTAGGTTAGTTTTGGACGCTCTTTAAGATAGGCTATTAAAATCCGATCTAGCTCATATGGGTGACTCACACTGGCGATGGGTTTTTTCCCGCATATCGGATTGGGTTTTTCCCGCCGCGCTATAGTTTTCTCACCTTCGTAGCGAATTCATGCATTTTCAGTAATTATGCTACTTCTGGGCTGCACCAGCCTCCAGCTAGTTACATTTTCTATTTACACCTGTTTTTCGTCGAAACTTTTTGCAAACTTTTACGTAGTCCTCCATAAAATTATTGCGGAATTTCGCAACACATTGCGAGATTCTTATTTTTTAACTTTTTTAAAGATGACCGGCTAAGATTGAATGATGTCTGCGTATATAAAAATATACGCGCCGAACGCGCGAAAATTTTTCGAATATTTTCTTTAAAAAGTATCTGAAACACGTTTAATTTTCATCTGAGACAACTGAAAATGTCTACTCAAGGCCAAAAATTCTTGCGGAACTTTACGGAGAGCTCCGAAAAAAGTCGCGGATTTTTCAAAAAAGTGCTGAATTTCGCAGTTTTTTCGCAATAAACACAGATTTGCACTTACAACGCATTCGAGTTGTATATTATAATTTAGTTTGTCTGTTTCATCCGAATTTCATCAAAGAAATCTATTTTAGTAGTTTCAGTTTATCAGGTAGTGCGCGTAAGCGCACTACCTAGAATAGGGAAAAAAGGCGTATTGCGCACTGTTGGAACATAGTTTCCCCTGGTGCCGGCGGAGGAGTTGAGCTAGAGACTTCATATTGTACCAGTAGAAACCCGTTCACGAGGGGTCCATGCTGTGCGAATTTGAGCAAAATCGGCTGAGCCGTTTTTGAGATATGATAGATTCAATTTTTCAGTGCACGACTTTCTCTCCATTTTTATTTTTTCGCCCCCACCCTAGAGGTCGGAGATCCCAGATTTTCTATACCATATGGGGGTTTTTTGAACAACTTTTTCCCCTTTTCTGGGGAAATGAGTATGGAGTAGGTAGGACTTCCCTATAGGTCTGTGTACATGGCAGGATTTCGATTTTTTCGGACAGTTTTTCCAAAATAGTCAATTCGTTTGTCAAGATTCAATTGAGCAGGTCTAGGCCAAGGGGTCTGAGGTTCGGCGAGGAGCATGGCCCCATGGCCCTAATTGCCATAGGCTGGGTTTTTTTTGCGCCACAAACTGCGAAATTACGCAATTTTTTTCTGAAATACGCAAAAAATTTTGGGCCGTTGCGCCACAGTACGCAAAAATTTTTGAGCCAAAAGATGCTTAAAAAATGCGATTTGGAGTCAAAAATTTAAAAATTCTCCTAATCTTTGCTGGGGGCTGCCGCCCCCAGACCCCCGCCTTTTGTGTACATTTGCTTATTTGAGTTTACTCCAAAACTTTATGGCTATTCTTTGTTGATTGATGTTGACGCTAAAGCGTTGTATTGTATCAGCTATGTTTTGTTTTCCACTAATTCAAATGTGCCTTTGCAAAATTGTTTGGGGCATCAAAGCATTTTATACAACACGACATCAAGTGCAGGAACCGTACGTTGATTAAAAATGAAAATTGTAGATATAAACTGTTCAGCTCTACGAAACTTACCCCTCGCACGTGGCCGCACAATTTTCTTGGAACACACGAAAATGGACGGTTTCTGAATCAACTATTTATATATTAATTTCTTGAAAAGTTTTGAACTACAAAAGACATTCTTGAAAAATTTTTGCGCCTTCGGCGCATCTACGTAATTGTTCTTATTTCTTTCCCAGCTTTAACATTATCGTTCTTTCTTTAGCGTATCCGTCTCTGATCTTTCTTTAATGTCGTAAAACGACGTAGTGTTAAATAATCAAAATACGCTGTATTCATTTATGTCGAAAACAAGAGTGAAATCGCGAAAAATGTTTTTCAGAAGACAAATTTCTTGCGAAAACACACTCACAGTTCCGAAGTCTAAATTTTCAACAAATTCCTGCTGATAAACGTTTCATATATATATATATATATATATATATATATATATATATATATATATATATATATATATATATATATATATATATATATATATATATATATATATATATATATATATATATATTCTATTCACGCACTTTCGCGCTAAGAATTGCGTAAAATTTTCTAGGGCTCCTGTTGGCGTGGCAAAACGATAAATTAAGCATTTAAAATGCTTTAAAACGTTAAATAAAGTATAAAATAACGCAAAAATCAGTTTTTTGAGCGAAAACAGGCGTGGCGCAATATTTTTCCAAATTACGCAAAAAATTTTGGGGCACTGCGCCACGGACCGCAAAAAGTTCGGACGAAAAAAAAACACAGGAGGGTATATGAATTTTCGATCTGGCTTCTGTGCAGGGTTTTTTTGAAAATCGGACCTGCGTAAATTTTGCGTATTTTTGTTTTCGACTGCGTAAAATTACAAAAATCGTTTCTCAACGTTATAAAAGCTATAAACACATTTATCGTCGAATTAATGCTGTTTTTTAGACTTTTAAACAACGTTAGGAATCTTAGCTTGAGTTTAAATTGCGTGCTCTCTCTGTGGTGTAAGAGTATGAATGAATAGGTGACGAAAAATATATAGATACGCAGGGGGTCTGGGGGGCGCAGCCCCCCAGAAGTTGAAGAAAATTTTAAATTTCGGAGTAAATTTGCTCTTAAAACTTTGATTTCTTTGCCTTGAACAGTTTAATATTTAAGCCAATATTTGGTTAGACAAATAGAGTTACTGTTCCCTTGATTGAACACAATTTATATATATACATACTATATCAAATCAAATATAGGAAGAAAAGCATCGCATGGTACAACGTGGGCTTAGCCAAAAAGTATAATCAACTGTAGAGGGAAGGAGAATTGAAGAGATATGCGGGGGGGTCTGGGGGGCGGAAGCCCCCCAGAAGAATCCAGAGCCCAAACTACGGTAAATTGTCTCAGGAAATTAATTTAGAGCACTAGAAATTCCTGCTACCGAATTTTTCGGCTGCGTATTTTGGTGCGTATTTTTGTTTTTGACTGCGTATTTTTAAGCTCGACTGCGTAAATACGCAGTATTTTACGCAAAAAAACCGTGCTTCTGTGGCACCCTGGCCAGGGGTCGAAAATTAGTGTGTAAAGGGGGGGGGGTCTGGGCCTACGGACTGTGGAGCCATACACATAAGAGCTGCTGGGCTGAGGTTTTGTATTCGAATAGGAACCCCTATATGGTGAATCTAAAGGGCCCATTAGTTTCGCTCTAGGACCTATTAATGGGGCTGGGGGGTACCCTGATGGTGCTGGGCCCAACCGCGTCGCAACTCCAACTGTAGCCTGTTATACGGAAAGATCCACAATGAGCAGGTCTTTCTTATTTGGTATTTGGGGTGGGCTGCGGGAGGACTACAACGTAGGCTATAGTAGGTTTCGCCCAAACATCTGTGTCACCCTGGCCAGGGGTCCGGACCGGGAACCGGGCCCAAAATGGCCAAAAATCGATTTTTCCAAAAGTGGCCAAATTTGGTATCAAACGAAAGCCCCTGATGAGGCGAACATTTTTTGTCATTGGAGAACCCCTGCACCCTGCGATATATAATCCGAAGAGAAAATTTTTAAAGAAAATATTCAGCGAAATTGGTATGAGAAACTTGCATCAAAAAATGCAATTGAAGTATGTAGCATAAAGACTCGTAGCCTGTGGCTTCGTGTATATATTATAGATATATACTGATTGACTGTTCAAACATCGTCGAAGCTTAACATCACAACGACAATATCTATAGAGCGGGGGTTTGGGGGCGGCAACCCCCAAAATTTGAGAATTTTTTGAAAAATTACTATGAAAACATAATAGAAACTTTGCCTTCTTGTTAAATTTGAGTGCTACTTCCACATTTTGGCTTGGTCATTCTGTCGTCTTTTTTATTTTGTCGTCGTCAAAACTATTGTTCATTTCTGCAAACGACGCTATTTTTGACCGGCCACCCCCCCCCCCCCCACTAAAAAATGCCAGGCCCCGGCAGCGCTACGACCTCCCCCTCCCCGGTGGGCGTTCAGTTCCCTTCATCCTGTTTTCAAACCCTTTGGAAACGTTTTCTGATAACAATTGCGTTTTTCAGATTCCCCCAACCCACGCAGCGCGACACATCCCCCCCCCCCCCCCGGTGGACGTTCGGCCCCCCCCCCCTCCAACCTCTGTTCCAAAATATCCTTTAGAAACGTTTTCTGATGAAGAGACAACAGCGTTTTTAAATTTCCGCAACCCCACGCAGCGCCCTCCCCCCAATGGCCGTTCGGCTCCCGTTATCATGTTTTCCGGCAACCTTTGTAAAAGTCGCTGATGTACACGTACGTACGGAAACAATTGCGTTTTTCTAATGTTCGCTCCCCCACGCAGCGCGACTACCCCCTACCCCCAACGGTGGGCGTTCGCCCCCTTCAACCTGTTTTCCAAAATGCTCCAAACAGGTAATGCTCCATACAAATGACAAAAAATGCCCAAAACGTGCTTACAATACATATATATACGCCCTATCTGGTTTTTTCATTGTTTTTACGGCAGTTTATTCATTTTATTTATTAAGTCTGCGAACAAAAGCTCTACAGCGGAAAAATGCAATAAACTAGAGGGAAAAATGCCCTAGACGGGCATGCAGTGGCTAGAATAGGGAAAGAAGGAAGGGCGGAAAAATGCCAATATAATTGACAGTCGGCGCTGAAAATGATAGAAACTAGATTCAGCGCCGAATAGGGAAAGCAGTCGGCGCTGACAATTATAGAAACTAGATTCAGCGCCGAATAGGGAATGCAGTCGGGTAGCGTGGAAAAGGCAATTCCTCCGTCCATCCTATTCGCGTGAACTGCTCTGCACTACCGAAGAACGTGGTATATACTGCGTTTGAAATGAGGCAAGCTACAGCCATATCGCTTGCGAAAGCAAAGTCTGCTTTTGAAGTGTAGAAACTGCTTGGTTGATTGTAGAACATGAACTAACGCAATTAACATTAGTTGTCATTATGTGAATGAAATGTGCTGTGAGCTAGCTAGCTTTTTTCTTTAACATACAGTTAAAGCCGGAGCTGCTGTCTTCTGCATAAAGTACATAAACTGCATTGCCTATAAGTAATACTAGTTCCAACTGAAAATACTCTGTTACGCATTTGGAGTTTTAATACTTTCGCTCTTAATAATAGTCTAATAACAAATTAAAAGTGTCATTGATCGTTAAAAATGTTGTGTTGGAAAAGCATCGCAAGGCTCAAGTAAGTCTAAAAGTAGACAACCCAGGGGCAGTCTCTATGTTGCTGTTTAAGATAAAATTGTACGAGAAAGCAGCCGCTCATATCAACATATTGTAATTCACGCGAGTAGATATACCCGACTGCATTCCCTATTCGGCGCTGAATCTATCTATAATTTTCAGCGCCGACTGCTTTCCCTATTCGGCGCTGAATCTAGTTTCTATCATTTTCAGCGCCGACTGTCAATTATATTGGCATTTTTCCGCCCTTCCTTCTTTCCCTATTCTAGCCACTGCATGCCCGTCTAGGGCATTTTTCCCTCTAGTTTCTATTAGCTCAATTTTCTTCTTGCTTTGGTTCTCTATTCTCGTATGCTCCTACCTGTTTTAATTTTCATTAAAAATTCATTAATTCATTAAAACTTTTGTGCAATATTATTTGTATGCTAACGATGTTCTGTTTTTGCCATTTTCTTGTGTGTTAAACAGTTTTTATTCTCATTTAAATTTTATCCCGATTTTTGAGTACATAACGCATGAATACATGATAGCTGTAATCTTAACAATGCGTGCAATAGCGCGCAACCTAAAAATCAACAAAATTTGGATGGCCTAAATTTTTTGGGTGTTGGCCTAACAAATTTGGGTCGTTGAGGCCATTTGGCCTAAAGTTGGCCGACCAAAGAACCCTGATCTGAAAACCTGTTCAGTTCATAGCCAATGTCACGCACTGGCGTGTGTCTTGCCTTGTATGGTCGTGTGCCCTCTGTCCTTTTTTCCTCCATGAAAATGTGAAGGTTGACCGTTTGTATTCATTTTCTAAAGACTTTTAAAGTGCTCGCATACATTTTTGCTGTTATAATTCTGTACTACAGTTTGACGATTATGAAATCAAAGATGGGAAACGATTGAAAGTTAACGTTTCTGTGGCCAATACTCGCCTCTTTGTTGGAAACATTCCTAAACAAAAAAGCAAGGAGGAAATTCAAGAAGAATTCAGTCAATACGCAGGTACTTGAACGTTTAACGTAACGGCTACAAAAACTGGACTCCCCTCTCGTGGGCTGGCTGGGTATGTGTGATTGTGAAAGGCTGTATAAGTGTTGTTTGGGATTACCCTGTTATTTTATCATCAAATTAAAATTTTTCATTTTGTGACTTATTGTAAAAGCAGAATTCTGAAGCCAAGTAATGAAGATAAATTTTCTAATTTACCTTGACTTTCAGCTACGCACAAGTCCTGACTGGTAAAACTGAATTCAATAAATATTAGATATAGCTAGTCGTTTAATTCGTCATATTACTTGAATGTATTATATCTTTTAATTGGTAAACAAAACCGGAACACTCTGGTTAATAAGCGTGTGAAGTAAGAATTGTATATTACTTTGGCAATTTTACGTTGTTGGCTGCTCTGTTCAATCTTAACGTTATCTGATTACTTGGCAGTTGGCACCACATATTTTTCTTTTCCTAAATTACAGTTTTTGTTTTATAAAAATTTGCAGGGTCATTCCAACGGGCGTATGTGTGTGTCGGTGTCGGTCTATGGCTTCACGCACGTTCTTGCTGTTTTTTACAATAGTTTACGTTTTGATTGTAGAAAATGTAACCGATATAATCATTTATGCCTCTCCTGACGATGAAGAGCTGAAGAATCGTGGCTTCTGTTTCCTGCAGTTTGTGGATCATAAATCGGCCTCCGATGCGAAACGGAAGATGCAGATGGGTCGGGCGCGTCCCTGGGGCAGAGATGTCTACGTGGATTGGGCAGAGCCCCAGCCTGAAATTGACGAAGACGCGATGCAGTCGGTAATCTGTCTCGATTTTTTTGCCTTTTTGAACACGTATCTGCTGTTTGCATCTCGGTGTTTGCTGCGGAAAAACAGTCTTGTCTTGAGTTTTTTAGTTTTTGGGTGTCGGTCTTGTTGGCGGCAGTATTAAGAAAAATCTTGGTTCCGTTTTCGCAAACCAGCTACATCTTTGGCTTTCAATGATCCTGCCAATGGTGTCGTTTTCTTTTTGCGGATATAAAATTGCAGCGACAGGAATGTCATTCTAACTTCCAGTTTAGTCTGAGATCTTGTCGCTTCTCACATGGAATAATTTTTGGAGCAGACCTTTTACACCTTATTGTGAAGTGTAAAATGTAAATTTAAATTGCAAACAGAGGTCAAGAGTTAGCATTATTGATTCATGCAAGATTCTCCTGAGGCTAGGAGTTCCTGAGCTCTGGTTAGATGGTCGGTCGTCTAGAATAACTATTTCAGAAGATTTTTCTAGACTAGACACTACGTACGAGTGCTGTCTACTACTTAGCTGCCTTAGGAGAAGTCTTGCAGCGTGGCCCAGGCTTGTGGTGTACATGAAAATCTGGCTACAGTCAATTTTTGTGACTTCGCCCAAAATTCATGGATTTTTCAAGCAATATTCAGGCTCTTCCTTTGTGCTTCGCTGTTTTTGTAACCATATTAATTTTATTAGGACCAAGAGCTCCTGCCTTGTTGTCCAAAGAAGGACAGCCAGCTGGGCTCTGTCTGTGCTACAACATAGCCAGAGAAGGTTTTGTCAAAACCTCTCTGACTGTGCTATTCACAGAAAGAGGACTGCAGTGGCCCGCGGATCTCCGTAGAGATACAAACAACATTTCTATTTAGGATTAACAGCATTATGCTTAAGCACTAAGAAAGAGGTGAGTGTTGTAGACATGTGTTAGGAATCCGGGTTAACTGGTCGCAGACCAGCTACACCTTCAGTTTGCTTTTGTTGCTGTCGGTGTCGTTTTTCTTCTGCGTATATTGTTGCTGAAATTAAGGTTATTATGCTGATGTATACAACAGACACCATCAGCGTTCTACCTATACTATTCCAACATGAACACGACTATGTTTGTGTTATGTACGTTGTTGCCTTGTCCAGTTTAAACTGAGGATAACTTGTATGTACAATGTTTTTGTAGGTCAAAGTTCTTTACATTCGAAATCTCAAAGCATCAGTGACAGAAGAAAGTATGAAACCAGAATTTGAGAAGTATGGGGAAGTTGACAAAGTGAAGAGGATCAAGGACTATGCCTTTGTTCATTTTGTCAACCGTGATGACGCTGTGAAGGTTTGTTTGAATATTTTTGGTTTGGACTAAACGGGACAACATTGTAATAATGATTTAGCAGTATGATAACATTTTAGCTGTTTTTCTTGCAATGCTTTTTCAATTTATATGTTGTTATCATTGGAGTCCTTAGTGTAGCTTGTAAATTTATGGTTCCAGTTTGCGTAACGCTGTACACTTTCTTCCTTTAGGCTATGGAGGCTCTGAATGGCCACGTTTTTGATGAAGTTCCCTGTGAAATCTCTCTGGCAAAGCCTCAGATGGACAGGCAGAAGAAAGATCAATTGAAGAGGAAGATGCAACGAGGCCGAGGCGGACCAGGGTTCGTTTAGTCGTAGATTTTTTATTACTGTGTGCTTAACGTATTCTATGGATTTTTTCTTGGGACGGCAGATTTAGTTGGGCACTGTGTACCTAAGTTGGAACGGAACCTTTGGCTTTCTATGTTTGCACGAAGGTCTAAGCTTTATTAATATTTGCCACAATATGAAGAGTGCCCTATGATTTTTGTTTTTGCAAGCGCTATTCCGACACAGTTACGACTGCTACAGTTCCATTGACTGTTTGTCGGCGGTTAATTCTTGCAGATATCGTTGTCTGAACAACCTTTTCGTACAGTGTGAATATGTAGCATCACGCTACAATTTGTAACACTATGCGCAGAACGTTTAGAACAGTATCGTCTCCTTGCTATTGCTGTGTTAATGTGACTGAAACATCATGCACAGTGTTAGTACATTTGCTACACCTAGGATTTTTTGGAAAAGCTTCCTCTTCCCTCTAGTCTAAAGTATGCAAATGTTCGCACAACTATTTGCAAAAGTTGCCTCCTAAGTTACGTAACTTACAGTGTTATATATACAGTGTCCAGAATTCCGTATAAATTCATTACTTAGTGAGTATGTGCCTTTTGATTGAATTCTAGATTTGGTCGAGGTGGCGGTCAGTACGGTGATTTTGGTTATGGTGGCCCCAGAGGAGGTGGTTCCTTTGGCAGAGGACGTGGAGGCGGTAAGTATTGCAACACCTTTTCTTTCAAAAATTGCGTTTCCAACATTGAAAGAAACTGCTGCTGAAAGGAATAAACGACTTTATTTACGTTAAGATTTCTATTTTGGTGGCTATTTCGAAGAAAATTTCATTGAAATGTTGCAGTATGTGACTGCTCATTGAACCAGGATAGGTGCCTTATTCTTTTGTTTTTATAAGTTTTCTGTTCTATTGAAACCTTGACGTTTTTCTAGGAATGATGGGCGGCGGTGGCGATATGTATGGAGGATATGGTGGCTACGGCGGGGAAGATCCCTACAGCTATGGCTACGGTGATCCCTACGCAGGCTATGGCGGTTATGGAGGATATGGAGAGGACCCCTACGGTTATGGCTACGGGTATGGTGGTGCCATGGGAGGAGGCTATGATGACTATGGCTATGGATATGGCGGAGGATGGGGAGGTCCTCCCATGGGTGGTGGTGGACCGATGGGTGGCCCGCGTGTAAGTTGCCGCCCAAGTTACATTTTAACCGTTTAAGTTGTATGCATTTAATTACTTTTTAAATATAGTTGCTTCTGTTGCTGAAATAGAGTTGTTTAATGGGCCAAATAAAATAATTTGCTTGTCCACGGATCTTGTAGAAGGTGAGTATGGTGCAGGAACTGGGCTTATTCTAGGGAATTTTTCTTTGGGGGGCCCTCGGGGGGCTAGTCATTTTGGGGGGGGGACGAAAAGGTTTCAAAATTTTTCTAAAAACATGCTAAAAATAGCGCTGTTTTTATAGTAATCCCAAAAAATTCATTTTCAGTGCAAAAATAGCGCTTGAATAGGCAAAAACCGGCTTAAATCTCCGACGAAGCCGGACAATTTTTGAAAATTTGGCCTTCTGAGCGATTTTTTCAGGGCAAAGTTGGTACCAAAGGGGGCACCCACTTTTTTTTGGGGGGGGGGAGGGTGTTTATGGGGGGCCCCTCACTAGGATGAGCCCAGAATTACAGTAGGAATAGAGCAGGCCGTGGCAATGAAAATTTGAATAGTTTTTTCCAGTACACTTCCATTAGTTTTTGTAAGAAAAGCAGTTTTTTTATTTTAGGGTCGAGGTGGTCGCGGCGGTGGATTTCGTGGCGGGAGTGGTGGCTTTCGAGGTGGTCGTGGGGGGACTCGTGGTGGCAGTGGAGGTTATCGAGGAGGTGCTCGGGGAGGCACAGGAGGCTCTACCTACGGAAATAAGCGCAAACAGGGCGATGAACCCAATGGTGATGCTAAGAAGGTCAAAGAAGAGGCGCCTGGTACTTAGCCTTTGCTAATCTGGTTGATTTTAAATGTAGTAAAAGTAAAAGTAGTAAAGCATAGTGTTCGAAACTTGACTAGTCATTTTATTGATAGCCTTGTTGCCAGTTTTGTTGTTCTGACCTGGAGCAGAATGTAGGCAACTGGTGTTGATACGAAACGATAATTTTCTTTTGATTTGCTTTCTTTAGCTGCCGCCGCCGAATCGATTGCTGCTGCTCCTAATGCGGATGCGCAAGATTTTACCTCTGACACGTTTTAATCTGGATGCAGAACTATTTGACATGTTTGTAGTTTGACAATTTAGTCAGTGCTTTTGTTTTATCATTGTTCGTTGTTCAAGAATTTTGTTATGATGGTTTAATTGTTCTATATGTTGGTCTGTCCCTCCTGCTCGTTGTTGCTAAAGATGCTAAATCTGTATTTGTGCCGTATTAGGGCTTATTCGTTTTGTATGTAAATAAGTATGTTCTCAGAGTAAAAGATTTTGTAAAGGTACCTTGTGATGGCGTGTTACTTCTTTGTTTCTTGTTCTCTGTCTATCGTAGTTGCTAGCTTGACAAAGTTTTCATTGAAGTTTTTTCGTAAATTTTAAGATACAGCTGGTCTTGAAGTTTTTTCGTAAATTTTAAGATATAGCTGGTCTTTCGCTTGAGCTTGAGTCTTTCAATGGTTATATACTTATGCAGGATTTTGAGCGGATGAATCCATTAATACTTCGTATAGGTATGTTGCTTCAGTCTTGTTCCCTAACAACACCACCCTATTTACCCGTCCTAACAACAACTTCTATTTACCAATTTTCTTGAATATTATTTTCTAGGCCTCCGCTGTGAAACTGGCTCGATCAGCTGACAAGGGGGAGCGGGAAGTTTGTGTCACCTTCAGTGGAAGCTGAAGCTGTTCCGTTTCTAGTATAGTGTAGTTTCAGCTTCAGTTTTATTTTTTAGTTTAGTGTAGTTTCAGCTTCAGTTTTATTCCAATAGTTGTAGCTTCTTTTCACTTCTAGTTTGAAACTCTTAATTACTGTCAGACCTTATTTCGCTTTGAAGCCTAAATTTGTTTAAATTTCAGTCGCTAGTTTGAAAAAGACAATGAAGGTCCAACTTTAAGCGTGGAACAGGCCGGTTGCAAATCCTACCGGTTCCGGTTCTAAAAATCATTACGGTTCGGTTCCAGTTGTAGTGGGACCGGCCCCACCTGTAGTCAAAAGTCCTTGGAGACTGCGCAGATAACTTGTGTCTTTACTGTCCCGACCGGACTTTTTCATAGACCAACACTCTCACATATTAAGCTCTTTCCTGCGGAACATTTTTGTTACGTACTTGTTAATATATGTTTACCAACCCAGATGCAACTCCAGATTTATAGGAATTTTTTTCGTAAATTTTAAGATATAGCTGGTCTTTCGCTTGAGCTTGAGTCTTTCAATGGTTATATACTTATGCAGGTTTTTGAGCGGATGAATCCATTAATACTTCGTATAGGTATGTTGCTTCAGTCTTGTTCCCTAACAACACCACCTATTTACCCGTCCTAACAACAACTATTTACCAATTTTCTTGAGAAGATTATTTTCTAGGCCTCCGCTGTGAAACTTTGGCTCGATCAGCTGACATGGGGGAGCGGGAAGTTTGTGTCGCCTTCAGTGGACGCTGAAGCTGTTCCGTTTCTAGTATAGTGTAGTTTCAGCTTCAGTTTTATAGATAGCGGTACTTTTGAAACTCGCTTTATGACACGCGATTAGACTTTCAATTTAGAACAGTTAAATTCCCAGTTCCGCATGCAAATATCTCTAAATCTGTATTTACCAATATGATAAAAAGTCAAATAACTAGGATAGCCGACATATGTAGCAACAAAACCTTTTTTAAGAAACATAGTAGCGACCTAGTACTTAGCTTGAAAGAAAGAGGATACTCAAATAAATTAAATCTTGTATTTCAAACATAAAAAATAATAACAAAATAATTAATAAACGATTTAACATGAATTCAAATGACTACGTCGATATTATCAAAAATCAGTAACTATATCTATCCTAATTCCTACAGTCTAATGTGGGCTTTGCCCAACCACGTCTAATACCAGGGTTTTACACCTTACAGTCTAATCTCAGAATTAAATACCGCAAATACCTATACGAATGCTACAGTCTAATTTGGGCTTAGCCCATGTCTAATACCACGGATAACACCCTACAGTCTAATATGGCTTCGGCCCGTCTAATACATGCTGTCACCTTTTTTCTTTTTTTTGTGTTTGCATGCATATATATACTAAGTAGCACGTGTGAATGGGACCACAGGGTAGAAACGCATTTCAATTGATTTTTAATAGGGGGGTTCTAAAAACCTAAAGCTGCAACTAGTATGTCGGTACGCCACTGACGACGCCCGCCGAATACTAGTATCAGTCTGGCAGAGTGGTCAGCGAATGAATGCACCTAACTTGTATGACTGTGTCTGTAGCACATCATAATGGATGCTTTCATCTTTGTTACCTCTAGAAACCCCAGTTTTCTCACATGTCTAAACTCTCTTTTCTTAAAGATACACTGTTAAAACTAAATTATCACTATTCTAATTGCGGACACCCATTTCTATCTGTCCTTTCTTCCTTATTCCAATAGTTGTAGCTTCATTTCACTTTTAGTTTGAAACTCTTAATTACTGTCAGACCTTATTTCGCTTTCAAGCCTAAATTTGTTTAAATTTCAGTCGCTAGTTTGAAAAAGACAATGAAGGTCCAACTTTAAGCGTGGTTCTAAAAATCATTACGGTTCGGTTCCAGTTCTACTGGGACCGGCCCCACCTGTAGTCAAAAGTCCCTGGAGACTGTAAAATAACTGCGCAGTGGTTTAGTATGTATGCGAAGTTTCAGCCCTGCATCACTTACCGTTAAAATGTTGCGCCCTGGACCGGTTATTGCTGTTTTTCCGGTTTCTACTACCATATATATATAGTTGTGCCGTTACGAAATGCCCGGGCCTGCTCAACCGACCGGGCTGGGGCCGGCCCGGGCCCGATGGCCCGATTCAAGGCCCGGTCAGCCCGGTGAAGTCCTAGCATACAAAAAGCAATGTCAAACTATAGCTTCACGTTAAGAGCTGGTGCCGTTTTCTTTTTTATTACATCACAAATTACATCGAATTAACTAAAAGCTAAGTCTCGTTTGTCTATCACTTCGCAAGCCACCACAAAAGAAATGAAAGTTGTATACCACCAGGCACCCGAAAAATTCGGGCACCTGGCGGGGTTCGAACCCGCGTCTTCTGCTTAACGCGCAGAAGACCGGTCAAAAATTTGAACAAAGAAGACACGAAATTTCTCGCTATGCATTGAACTAAGATATCTTTCACGCGAACGTATTGCCTTCTCGCTATGTATTCAACTTAGGTTTTCTGGCACAGAGAACCGATTCCCGTAAGCAGATTTGTCATCGGACCCACCCATATTGCTGGGCTAGTTCCACTTTTCTGTCGGGAGGGTCTTGTCATCGTACCCACCCATTTAGCTGGGCTAGTTCCACCTTGCTGTCGGGAGGGTCAGTCGTACATGGAGTCAAGTGGTTAAACATAAAATTTTTCAAAAGTGGTCAAATTTGGTGTCAAACGAAAGCCCTGAGTGATCTGAGCTACTTCTGACAGAACTGCATATCCAAAGTGGCTGTAGAGTGCTCTGGTGGGGTGGGGTCTTAGGCGATTTTTGGTGAAAAATAAAAGTTCAAAAGTGGTCAAATTTGATATCAGACAAAAGCCCTATGTGTGTGTGTCTGTGTGTGTGTGTGTGTGTGTGTGTGTGTGTGTGTGTGTGTGTGTGTGTGTGTGTGTGTGTGTGTGTGTGTGTGTGTGTGTGTGTGTGTGTGTGTGTGTGTGTGTGTGTGTGTGATATATGTGTGTGTGTGTGTGTGTGTGTGTGTGTGTGTGTGATATATGTGTGTGTGTGTGTGTGGGGCATATGTGTGTGTGTGTGTGTGTGGGGCATATGTGTGTGTGTATGTGTGTGTGTGGGGCATATGTGTGTGTGTGTGTGTGGGGCATATATGTGTGTGTGTGTGGGGCATATGTGTGTGTGTGTGTGTGTGTGGGACATGTGTGTGTGTGTGTGTGGCATATGTGTGTGTGTGTGTGTCATATGTGTGTGTGTGTCATATGTGTGTGTGTGTGTGTGTGTGTGTGTGTGTGTCATGTGTGTGTGTGTGTGTGTGTGTGGCATGTGTGTGTGTGGCATATGTGTGTGGCATATGTGTGTGAACCGCGATGTCTGCAAATGGTCAACTTTAGTGTGAAATAAATGTAAAGTCGAAGAACAAGTAACAAATGCTCCGCATGTGTGGGTGTTGTCTATGAAATATTCCGGTTGTGAAAGTAAAGAACCAAGTTTGAACAATGTTAATATGAGCTGGAGTCCTTAGTACGCTCATATTGGCGTCGGAGGCAAAACGACAGCTGTGCGAACATTGTAGATAGGAGCAAAACCGAGTCATGCAGTATGAGCTATAAATAAATAAGTAAGTCTCAGCAAAGGTGCAGAGAGACTTCTCAACTGCCAGAGCTCCAAATTGAGTCTACTAAGGACTCCAGCTCATATTAACCTTTCCCGACCGGAATTTTTCATAGACCAACACTCACACATATTAAGCTCTTTTCTGCGGAACATTTTTGTTACGTATTTGTTAATATATGTTTACCAACCCAGATTCAAGTCCAGATTTATAGGAAATGATTTCAGGGTAGAACGTAACAAGTCTCCAAAATTCCTCTTTTACTTCTTCTGTGGCGACGTATTTCAGATTAATTTTTGTTTGATTTTGCAGGCATATAAATTCTTAGCAGTTTATTATCTTGACAATGTCTGCTGACGAGGTTAACGGTAGCGGTGACACCAATCCCTACAGTAATGATGAAAATTTCAAGAAGCTTGTTCAGTCCGGGTTTAATGGAAAAGTAGCTACGGCCATGGTTGAACTTATTCATGCGGGTAAAGCCATATTGTATTTTTCTGATAAATGTAAATTGTTAGCGGTTTGTACATAGACTGAAGATGTACATTTGTATGTCATCGTCCGTCTGTTTTTTCTAGACTTAACGTATTGCTATTGACAATTAACCGTACAGGACTGTCGTGCGCTGTTATTGTAAAAACTTGAGATGGCATTGCCATGGAGGCAGTTGTTTATGCTCATGGCATTGCCGTGGAGGCAATTGTTTATGTACAAAGTTACATGCAGTTTTGTATCTTTGGATCTCTTGCGCCTTCCCCTAGCTGCGGTTTTGATTTTTTACCAATAATTAAAAAATTTCGTATGGGTCAATGGGTGCTTGCATACTGAGGTTTGCTGAAGTCAAACATTTTACGTTTGTAATGGGGGGGGCCTAAGCACTGGAATGAGGGGGGCACTGGATTAAAACACTTCGTTCCCAATTTTGCTGAAAACTTGCTTGCAGTGGTTTTCAGGTTCGCTGAGCTGCATGGATATAAATCCTTCGCGCAATTCAACTTTTTGTTAGCTCGGTAATTTGAGTGAGGTGAGTAAGCTCTCTGTGTAAGCTAATGCTGAGCTGACGAAAAGCTGAATTGGAGAAATGATTTCGGCTTCCGGCTCAGTGCCTCTAAAAATCCTACAATATCATCAGCGTGTTATGTAAGTTTACAGCAAAATCAGGGACAAAGCTTTCGTTGGCGCGGGGGAAGCGGAACAGATCCATTTTCAAATTGGTTACAGTTAAGTTAAAAGCTTCCGGTTAGATCAGATGTCTTAAACGTCACAGCGGTCGTCGTCACAAAGGTCACGCATCACTGCCTTTAATAGTGACGGCGGATTGTTCGGATGCCAGAAGGGCTCTCGTTTAGTTAGATTCAGAGAAAGACACCCCCCCCCTGTGCCTGTGTAAGTTACATTATTATTCTCTGTCTACAACTTGTAGGTATTCTTGAATATGACGAACTGGAAGACAAGACCATGGAAACGATTAGGACGATGAAGGTTGATCGTGCTGTGAAATTGTTGAAAGAATTTGGTTCGTCAAATCTGCTGGGAGTGTCCAATAAGACGGCTTTTCTGGGTATCTGTATGAAGTCATTCAAGGATAGAATTCGAGAGCAGGGAGCTGACGTTGCCGACTCTGTGGCCCTCTTTCGTGCACCCGACCCTACTGCTATTCAGGTTAGTTTGACTACGTTGATTCTTCCCAGTTTTTCTGTCCTATCTGAATAGGCTCAGGGTCCCTTTTCTGGTCGATCGATTGATAGTTTGCTCATGGCTCATGGGTGTGAGGACAAGTAAGTATTCCTGTTAGAAGGTGGTTTGCTGTTGAAAATTTTTCAAGAATCGACAGCTTTGGGGTGCACCACTCTAACAACTAAGGGGTGGACTGACCTACTCTAAAGATAACGTTGGACGGAACTGTCTGTTGTTTTACTGTTTTGTGTGTAGTTGGTAAAATTGTTTTGCATTCAGGCTATCCTTGACAGGACTGGTTACGGTTTGGAAGTGACCGCTGGACAGCGTAAGTATGGACCTCCACCTGATTGCCCCAATCAGCCTCACAGCGGTTGCGAGGTAAAACGACCTTTGATGTAGTGATTGTGTTAATGACTCTTCATTTTTGTTCTCACTTTTACCTTTTATTATAGTGCTAGTTTGGTTACTACGTAATGGTACGAGGGAAGCCTTTTTCAAAAAACCAAAATTTTTAGCTACATATTTTTAGCGTACGCAAACAGTTATCAAAATTACCTAGATTTAGGCTAAAAATAGCCATTTTGCAAAAAATTTTGAAGATTTTATCCATTTTGGCAAAAATTTCCCCCCCCCCAAATTCTTAATTGAAAAATGCAACTCAACAAATGAATACTTTTGGCAGGTAAAGTTACACAAATCAGTTCTCTCAATAGTCTTTTCTTAAGTATTGAATTCTTCCGTTGAATTGAATGGTGTAAGTAGTCCGTATTGAAACAAGTGGTCTGACACCGATTCTTGACTTTCCAGAAACTCTTGTGTGGACAGGATGCAGGGCAAGACAGAATAGGTTTCTATGCCAGTACTGTAAGCTATACGTAGTTTGGCAGTAATTACCGATGGTATATACAGTCATTATGAATGATGATATGGCCTTTCATTGCTATTAAGATTACTGATTTAGTTAACATAAACAAAATATTGCTGTTCCAGGTTTATGTTGGTCGCATCCCTCGTGAGATGTTTGAGGATGAGCTGATCCCCCTGTTTGAGCAGTGTGGAAAGATCTATGACCTCCGTCTGATGATGGATCCCCTTACCTGTCACAACAAAGGCTACTGTTTTGTCAGTTACACTGAACGAAGCGCTGCCGAGGCTGCAGCCAAAAAGGTATTACTCAAGCGCGACGTCCAGATTACCCTGGACGCTCTCAATTGCCTGCATTCAGTGAGCGAAGATTACGTACGTGCTTATGGTAGAAAGTAAAACTTACAATTCGAAGTAAGTTAGTCGGTACGACTAGAATAGAGAAAACAAACTTGTGAACTGGCTTGTCTGCTATCACGTAGCCTTGGCTCAAGTATGCAGGCAGTTGTTGCACTCGTTGTCCCCCGGATAACCAAATTATTGCTGAAATTTTGAAATTTGTTGATAAAAGGAATTACCTTAATTTTGGCATGACAACATAAACATGCTACTATAAAACGCATTACAGGAAAATATGTTTATTTGTTTGGTCTGATGTAAAACGGCAGAATAAATTCATGCATTTATACATCACTGTAAATCATTTAATGAAGTTTTAGTAATATTTTCAGCATAAAACTAGATGGAACTGCATCCGTTTTCGACTTTTTATCTGCATTTCTTCGTTCCCTGTGTTCCCTGGACGGGATTCTATATTTTATTCTGATGTTTTCTCTGTAGTTTTATTCTTAATTTCTTTTGATCCTCTGTACTACAGTTTGACGATTATGACATCAAAGATGGAAAACGACTGAAGGTTAACGTTTCTGTGGCCAATACTCGCCTCTTTGTTGGAAACATTCCTAAACAAAAAAGCAAGGAGGAAATTCAGGAAGAAATGAGCCAGTATACAGGTACATTTTGACCGAAAACACTGCGTCGTCGTCGTCTGTTGGTTTTTCTGTATTCTGGTAAAAAATCTGGAAAAGTGCCCATTGTGTACCACTTCTCGTATGCGTACAGCTATTAGACTACTCTCTCTGAAGTCTATTACTGTTGCTGACGCGTGTGCGGGAATGGTCCACAGTGTGCATCAATGCTTTCCTTACTGTTGTGGGAGTTAAAATTTTAAAATTCCTGTTTAAAAATTGTCCAAAGTTGGGTTCTGAAGGCAGCCGTCTCTACAACATTGCCTAAAACTTGATGAAGCTTGCATTTTGACGCGGCCCTAAAGGGATAGACAGAGTTTGAGATCATCGCTTTATTTCTGGGTATTTTTAGAGAATCTATCAGAGGTGATCATCTATGCCTCCCCAGACGATCCGGGCCAGAAGAATCGTGGTTTCTGTTTCCTTCAGTTCGGCGACCATCTATCTGCCTCCACTGCCAAGCGAAAGATGTCAGCGGGCCGTGTCCGACCCTGGGGTCGAGATGTGGTGGTGGACTGGGCCGAGCCACAGCAGGAGGTGGATGAGGAGACTATGAAAGAGGTTAGTGCCCCTTTGCTGCAGTTTTTTTACACTGCATAATTGCACTGTAGTAGAATGGATAGCCGTTTTAGTTTGTCTCATGACAACAAATTTCGTTAGATTTAGATTAGACATCGCTTTTGGGTTTTGTAAAAACAGCTAGCTTGGTTTTTTCCTTTATTCCGTTTTGTTCGTACAACTGCCATGACTTGAAATTGTTTCTTTTAGGACCGAGAGATTTTATCCCCAGTTTTAACTTGTTAGGATGAAACTGTCATGATTCCAATAATTTTTCCTGGTGCTCTTGCTAAGGTTATTAAATTTCAACAGGATTCCATTTTGTTTTTGGAGGTTACGGCCCCTTTCTCCCAAAATTTTACTTATATCCCTTCGAAATATATACGTACTATCTGAGCTGCTTTTTGAATTCTGTGCCTACAGCAGTAGAAATTGTCTTTTATTTTTTAAAGGTAAAAGTGTTGTATGTGCGTAATCTGAAAGCCGAGGTGACTGAAGACGTTCTAAAGCCATATTTTGAAAAGTACGGAGAGCTGGAGAAGATCAAGCGGATCAAGGATTATGCCTTTGTTCATTTTATCAACAGAGACGACGCTATCAAGGTAAATGCAATTATTTTGCTGTTTAGCTCCCTAAAGCGTTGCAGTTTGTTTATAAGCGAAACATCACAGGTACGTAACCTAACTTGTTCCTATAACAGATCACAGTGACCACAAAATTGTATGAAAATTTTGAATTCACGTGTGCGTCGGAGGTTTGGTTTCTAAGCTGATTATTTGTTTCTGATTTTATTGCTTTGTGTTGTTGTAGGCAATGGAGGAGTTGAATGGGACAGAGTTTGAGGGCATGGCCTGTGACATCTCTCTTGCCAAGCCCCAGATGGACAAACAGAAGCGGGATCAGTTGAAGAGAGAGCGAGAAAAGCGACAGAACTTCATGCCGTTTAATCGTGGCGGCGGTGGAGGTCGAGGAGGCTTTGGCGGGTTCGTCAGCTTTTTAACTAGCAATTTTTTAGATTTACATAATATCTTCTTGAAGTAGTCATTTGTATGGAAAGGTGCGACTAACGTGAACAAGATGATCCTTTTCATGCTCTGTTTATGTCTACTCGGATGCCAGATTTTTAATGAATTTCGCTGGAATATTTGTGATCACTGAAATGTTTAACCACAGCCGGCAATGAATCCTACACTCTTAACTTACTTAAGAGATTTATTTACGCATTTTACGCTTTCTTGCATGTTTGCTTTGTCGCAGACCAGCTACATCTGCACTGTACGTGCATATTTTGTATATGTATGGCGTGCTGTGGGTGTCGTTTTTATCTGCGAATATTATTGCTGAGATTTCAAGTGATATACCTGCCTGCCTATTCAGAATGCAGACTGGTTTCTAAGATTTCGTACATTTAAATTCAAACAGCCAGTACTGATACTGAGCGAATGTGTTAATTCAAAGACGTTAAAAAGCCAAAGTTGTGTTTTAGACGTGGTATGGGTGGCTCTGGCGGTTTTGGCGGAGGTCGAGGCATGCGAGGCGGTGGCATGCGTGGTGGCCGCGGTGGAGGAATGGGAGCAGGTGATTTATTAAATTCTTATTGGAGTAATTAACGTTGCTAACTTAATGCTCACTACATGTTTAGCTGGGTTTATTTTAGGCGAAAAAAGTGGGGGTGGGGAGAGTGGGCAGGATAAAGTGGGCTAAAAATACAGTAAAAATAGGCTGTTTCGTACATGTACTGCTATAACTAATCTAAAAAGTGTTCAATAGTTAAGTTTTAATACCAAAATGGACGATGTTTGACGAAATCATTCCGGCGAGGCAGGACTATAAATTTTGTAATTTCTGGGCACCTCAAGGTGAGTGGGAGGGAAGCCCAAAAACTGGAAGTGGGGGCGGGGCGGTGGGGGACTCAGTTTAGTAACTTTTAATTATGACGCTGATTTATTTGTAATGAGTTTTATAATAGCTTGAAGTTTTAGGTATGACATTGCTTTATTTTGTAGGTATGATGGGTGGTCCTGGAGCCTTTGCCGCAGAAATGTATGGCTATGGAGGGTTTAACGACTTCTATGGCTATGGTGATATGTATGGCTATGGTCCAGATTTTGGCTACGGCTTTGGAATGGAGGATTTCTACGGTTATGGCTGGGGCCCGATGGGTGGTCCAGGTCCAATGGGCATGGGTGGCGGAATGCGAGTACGAGAAATTTATTGCTATCTGCCTGGTTTTGATCTTGCATTGTATTGTTCGTGTCATACATTATTGTCGTTTACTTTACTGATTAATTTCCATCCATCCAACAGACAGTACCACCTATCCTCCCATCACGGTCCCGTGACGTTGTGCAGGGGACTAAGCACATATCGGTTCGCAGTGGGCTCCAGGCAACCCAGCTGTCTATCCTTAACTGCTCGCTAAATGGATATCACTGCTGTGGGAAGGTAACAGGAGTCTGTGTTCTGGCATAATGCCTGATGAAGGGCTGCCCCCCCCCTTCCACAGATGCAGTCAACACTAGAGTTGTCGCTCGTTGCTTCGTGCTGTGAATCCGGAGATAAACACCAGCATCCAATAACCTTCTTAAGGTTGGGAGTTCTCTCCAGGGGTCACTTTACCTTCACCTTATCCTCCCCTTGTCCTCTTGCTGAACAACGTAACTTCATGTTGAATTAGACCAGTAGCCAGCAAACAGAGTTAGGAGCCTTTTTGTGTCGACTAACAGCTACAATTGCCAGTAGTAGGCAAATCTATTGTTTCTGTTAAATTTCCAGTTTCCATTTCTTCAGGTGTCAGTTGCATCATCATTTTTGAACTTTCTTCTTGCATTACAGGGCGGCCGTGGCAGCTGGGGCGCTGGTGGGAGAGGTGGTCGTGGAATGGGTCGCGGCGGGCGAGGCGTCGGTGGCATGAAGCGAAAGCAGGAGGATGGCGGTGCACCAGATTTCAAGAAAATAAAGGAGGATGAAAGTAAGCGTTAACTTTGAAGTTTCGTTAATAGTGTCGTGCCGACTCGTTATCCTTTTACTAGACATTTGCAAGCGATCTAATTTTCTAGAGCCTTGAACTTTTGTTTTAATTTATGAAAGTTTATGTAGTTGCTGATGTTGGAATATTTTCGGTCTTATTGACTTATGTAGCAGGCTTACTTAATCCGTTTCTTGTTTTTAGGCTAAATTTGACGTGATGAGTGACTATTGTTTCAATCTTTGCCCGGAATATAAACACTACCGAAACGTTTTATGTGTTAGGCTTTCTTAGGTTGTGTTGGTGTTTTAATTTGGTATAGAACAATTTTTACTGTCACAGCTTTAGTTTCAATCTCCGCGCACATGCCTGTAATCATGAATTGTTTGCTGTAACGCAGGAGTTTTTTACTATTGTAAGCCCCTCCCTTGTTTCTTGTGTTTTGTAATCAGTATGTTGTAATTTTGTTCCTGTTGAACTGCTTGTCGTCATACAATAAATGATTGTTGACTAAATATGTAGATTATTAGGTTATGTAGGTGTAAATAGGTGTTGTAATTAGGTAGACGTAACTAGGTCTAGATATCAGCCCCCATTCTTGTCAACCAGGATCTCACAAAACTAATACCGCCTGAGGGTCTAATTGGTTGGTCTAAGAAGCTAAGTTGGTCTTCACGAAGGGTTCTGTTGTGGCTGCAAATAAGATTTTATTTCTAACTTCTAGCAGCACTATGAAGACTGGGTCAGGGTCCGCGTTTACGAAGAGTATAAGGTGTACTGAAATGTACTGTAGAGTTCCTTTAAATGTGATCACAAGTTTCTGTCAGTCGGATCGGCGGTTTCACCACCTAATCTAAAACAGGTTGTATATGAGTGAGCGCAGAGTTGTATATGTGGCATTTTTGTTCTTTTCGAACATGGGTCCTCGTTTGGTGGGGGGGGTAAGCAAACGACAGGGTTCATGCGACCGGGAAAAACCGGGAATATTATGGAAAATTGTGAAACACCGGGGGAAACCGAGAAAATGAGAAAGTCAGAGAAATTTTTTGTATTTTTAGTGCAAATTTAAGAATTTCACATAAAGTTCAAAAAGGAAATTCAAGGTTTTTCTACGAAACTAGCAATTGCTTTAGTTTTTAGTACTGTCTTCGACTTGTAATTTTGATCACTTCTCAAGTTCCTTAGTTTTTGTCACTTTATTTGGTTTTCAGGATTCTAATTGGATGCATGGTGCAGAATTTTCTCAGAAATTGAAACAAAGGTTTTTGTGTGTAAAATATACCGTGTATTTACACAAAACATAAATGTACGCTGTGAAACACTAACTTATACAACAAAATACACAGCCAAAGTTTCGAAATTTTTTGGAAAACGTGCTCTGAAAAAATGGTTGCAAGTCTTTCGAAAAGCTCTAGGTTTTAACTGGGCGTCTGAGGTTCCCCAGAACCGCCGCCGCTTTTCTGGACTTCTATTTTATAATCGGTGTTTCATCTGAATGCAACCATCGCCATCAGTAGTTAAATTTTCGGTAGTAGTAGTTAAATTTCTTAGTAGGAAGCTATCAAGTTATCGCATAACGCGTTGTTATCCCAAAAAGTTGGAAAGATCGTTTAAATTTGTGCAATCCTAGTGTTTGACATTTAATGAATTATATATGTAGTCTTTTTAAACGATTCCATATTTTATTGTGTAGCGTATTTCAAAAACAACACTTAGATTTTACACATCTTCAAACGAAAATACTCATTGAAATTTAAATTTACACAAGATTTACACAAGTCCTATTTTGAAAAAACCTGATTGAAACATGCTACACTTTGAGGTATCTGCTTCCGCCAAAATAATTCTGCTGAAGTTTTTAATTTTTAATTTTAAGTAAATTCAATTGATTTTTAAACGTTCAGAAAATAAAAATGACAAAATTTTGATGCAGTCCAATATATATTGAAAAAAGCGCCGATTCTAGTCAATATATATGAACAACTTCTTTAATTATTATGATCAGAATATATATTTTGGAAAATTTTCTAGGATATGCGTATGTCTTTTTACAGTGATTTTTCACAAATTTTCCAACTTATAGAATATGGTTCGCAACAGCATGAAATTTTTTTGTTGCTAATTTTGCATTGGTCCTTTGGTGCCGCGGAACACACGAATCTAGTGTGTTTTTGGTTTCAGTTTTATGGTTGCTCTGAATTTCAGGAATTTCCAAACACATATATACTGCGTTCGATAGCTAAAATGCTCGAAATAGACCAAGAATTGATGAAATCATC
Source organism: Trissonchulus latispiculum (assembly GCA_030248195.1). NCBI lineage: Eukaryota > Metazoa > Nematoda > Enoplea > Enoplida > Ironidae > Trissonchulus > Trissonchulus latispiculum. Next base: position 53,813 of record JASAND010001962.1, on the reverse strand, counting down.
AGTATAATTACACAAAATCTTCTAATTTCACTGCAATTTACTGTAGAAAAAACCGGGAAAATGGGTCTGAAAAACCTGGAAAAACCGGGAAAAACCGGTAAAATAAAATCTAGAAGTCCGTATGAACTGAAAAGAGGTCCCCGTTGGGGGGGGGCGCCAACAGCCAATCAGATTCTGCCAATCTTTGCCTGACTTGGCGACCCACCCCCCCCCCCCCCCAAACGGGGACCCCTTTTGCTTACCTCCCCACCAAACGGGGACCTGTTTTTGCTACCCCCCCACCAAACGGGGAGGGGGTATGCTTGCCGACCCCCCCAAACGGGGGAACATTCGCGTATTGTGGGCGGAGCACCGTTACGCAATGCCAAGAAGAGAAGCCCTTTAGTGGCTTACTCTTCTTCTATGATATAAAGGAATTAATTATGGACTAGTGTTGTACATTGGCCGGCGCGGCCAATGGCTGGCCAATGGCCGGCCATTGGCCGGCCAAGCCATTGGCCGTTGGCCGAGAAAATCTCGGCCAGTTGGCTTGGCCGGCTATTGGCCGTTGGCCGGCCAACGGCCAATGGCCAACAGCCAATTGGCTGGACGTTGTCCGTTGGCCGATAGCCGGCCAATGGCCGTTGGCCGTTGGCTGGCCAATGGCCGAGTGCTGACCAATCTCAAATTTACTGATCTTGTGCGTTAACTGTATTTAATTCTGCTGCATAATATCGTAAACACGTTGGTGGATAAACGTTGCATTAGATACAGTACTATAGATTTTCACTTAAATGCTGACAATTTATATCGTTACTAGCGTTATTTTACAAATATATTTGCTAGTTGCATGCAAATTTTAAGTGTACTAACAACGTAGTTTTTAAATTTGTCTGGCGGTGAACGTCTCATCACTTTATTGCGGTCCTCCAGCAAAATTAAAACAGACTTATCGCGGGTTGGAGCTAAATGTTTGGAAAAACTATTTTACAAATATTGTAAAATGTAAATGGTACTATTAAAATAAAGTTTAATTAAGTTGACGACTAATTAAGCACGGTAGACGAATAAAAATAGTAAATTCCAGCTCGCCAACCTTGACAAATAGCTAAAGAACGGCCAATAGCTTACGGCCAAGAAACAGCCAACGGCTTAGTTGGCCGTTGGCCGGCCAACTTCAAACTCCGGCCAAGCCAAGCCAAGCCAACCATGGAAATTTTCGGCCAATCCCAAAACTATTATGGACTCTTACTTCTGGTTATTGCCCTCGCCGACGCTGTTGGGCAATTATCCTTCCACCCGCTCCTCTCTCCATTTTGAAGCATGGCTGACATGCGTGGTTCCTTAAATTACCAAGCTTAAAAGAACACTATTGCTATCGTTTTTGATTTCCTTTTCGTTCAATGTGTTTCTAGTTGAAGGAATAACGAAGGCTCCTAACATAAGCAGCGATTTTGGAATACGCCAATACGCTGCAACCGAAACCGTTCATTGGATAAGTGAAGGAATCTGTCCTGATTACTGAAACCAATTCATATATAGTTGAACTATAGGCTCCCTCCATTCACTTCTTTCTTCAGGTCTTTGTCAACATTCTACAAAAGCTGCATTAGGAAACGCACCTTACTGAGGGGATTTGATTGCCTTAATTTAGGTCTCAAACTTGTCCCTTGTTTAATCAAAGCGCGTTTCATTCATTCTTAGCTATTAGATTAGATTAGAGCTTTGTTTTCTATCTTATACTGGTTGCTTTGCTTCCACTTCGGCGTAAGATCCCAAAATTTTGATATTCAGGATTTGCAAACAATGAATGTACCTAAAGTTATAAAAATAGTTAAACAAATGGGTCATTGTTGACTTTACTGTTGGTAAATTCGATTTGGTTCTATTCCTGAATCCTATGTTACAGAGTACAAAAAATATATAATTAACGCTCGGCTCAGTTATTTCAGGAAATGCATTAGTAGCTTCAGATTGGAGAATCTTTGTTAGTCACAGCTAAACAAACACCAAAGCTATTATCTTCTTGTCTTTTTGGTATTTTATGGTTGGAAAATGGATGAAATAATTACGCTTGTGTGATCCAACATTAGGTAAGCGTGCCCAGCCCTACATTAGCATTCAGAAGTATCAGTATCGGTAGACTCTAATATGTAAGTTTCATGTCGGTATTCTCTCAACCACAAATTTAGCGAAGTTGGGACAAAGGCTATGTACGGACTTATACTTTCAGAAATCGTTAAATTTGTCATTCTAACCATAATTCTAGGAACAATATATATAATCCTAAATATTTTAACTGTATCTTAATGTATTTAAATTTTACATTTAGGAACAATAATCATAGATAAGGGACCTTGTGGCTTAAGGGTACCATTTATGAAAACATGCGTGGCTCAAATGCATTTGCTGTCTGTTAGCTGATTTTGTTTAGTTTACCAACTTTTATGCAGTACTAAATTCGCAACAGCAGTTGGCATTGCCAAGGTGGTAAACCACCAAGGTCGGTGCTGCTAAGATTATGCTGTCCGATACCTTGTACTCTTTTTATTGATTTCAAACGGAAATAATCGGAACTCATCCGATGGAAGATTGATAACGTTTATCAGTAAAAACAAGACTGCATAATTACAGTATATATAAGAAGACTTCTTCTATAATATAAAGGAATTAATTATGGACTCTTGGTAAAAAGTTTACAACATTTCAGTCAATGATGCCTATCAATTACCTAAGTGATAAAATTTTGATTTTAGTTTTCCATGGCAATAGTAGAGAATGATCGAAGTAGAAGACGGCGGGACACCATCTTCTCGAAACCAAAAATTCGACTTTCCTATAGAGAAGATCCGCAAAATAGTCCCGCCAGAAAATCTCAAGAACAGTGGCAAATTTTTCGCTATTTCTGTGAAAGCACACCACTGCATGGATTTTATGCCATGACCTTGACAAAAAGTTTGTTCAAGAAAGCGTTCTGGGCACTAGTGATTATGATCTCCTTTTTGGTGACTGCCTATCAAACGTTTTCAATTGTTATGGAGTACCAAGAGCAGCACACTGCTTTTGGCCTTAGTGTTGTGACTCCGGAAAAGTTAAAATTTCCGGACGTACTGTTTTGTGACACGGATCCGGTCAACTTTACTGCATTTATGGAGTTGGGATTGGCAGAGCCCAGTTTGTATCACAACAAACTGGCGTCAGAAGTTGCTATGTTTAGTGTCCGATGGAATTTCACCAACGCCGTCCGGGCAGTGCTCAATCCCACCTTCCCCGCTCGATACGAGCCAATTCTACAGCAGCTGGAGCAAACCCAGACGGCCAGAAATATGTCATTTAAAGATTTAATAATGGGAAGTGGTCACGAGTGTTCACAATTTTTGACTAACTGTAGCCTCGGTAGAAAAAACTCTGCCGGTGGTATGGAACAAATTGATTGCTGCCAAGAAAGCTACCCAATGCTGTATACAGATACGGGGATTTGTTACATTGTACCAGGGAGGGAGTACAAACCTAGCGATGAGTTGTACGGTAAATTTGGTGCCATCCTAAGCCTGGTTGCCTATACCAATCAACGGTGGTCTGTGCCATCTCCTTTGTCATTGGACGGTGTTTTCATTGCCATCTCCTATGCATTCTATTCCAAGTACGATGCACAGTTTCTGGCAGCTCTGCCGGGAATGTTTACCCTAATCCACCTGAATCCGAAGCGAACCGTTCTGTTGAACACTCGACGTCAGCATTGCGACATCACCTCAACCGAATCCTTTCACAGCTGTCAGGAGCACTGCGAACTGCAATTCTTTCAGCAATCCTGCGACTGCGCTCCCATAGCCATGATGCACCTGGTACCCTATGATCAGCTGAGGATCTGTGAGGTCAGGGAAATGATCGACTGTCTGCGAAGGAAACGAAAGGAACTAGAGAGTGTCAGTCTGTGCAAAAACACCTGTCGACGCCCCTGCGTCCAGTGGACCTACGAGAACACAATCTCCACCATACCCTACAAATATGTTGAGACAGACGAAATTGCCAACACGGATTTCGCTAACATTAACATCTACTTTAGCGCCATCGAGTATACGGAAGTGACACAGTTCTATACGTTGACCGAAGAAGCTTTTTTGGGTTCCATTGGTGGACTGTTTAGCATCTACATGGGCGGATCGCTGCTATCAGTGCTTCACTGCATATTCACGCTATTTGGTAAGATCTTTCCTGCTTCGATTACCATTTCAGGTTTCAGTAGCTTAATGTTCTTTTGTTTGCCAGCACTTTAAGGAGGAGAATAATTAATAATCAGATAATGGATTGCTATTACTTTATTGACTCAACATACAATATGTTTATAACTGCTAATTATAATCTCTATAATGATTTTGATCTCGTTATATTACTCGACAGCCTACATGTTCATATGCTGGTTTGGTGATAACAAGAGTACATAATATAAGAGTAAGAAACTCTTACACTAGCATATACAAATCATGCTACAGTCCTGGCCAGAAATAGTGTACCTATTTTCGCGAATTTTCGCAAATTCGCGGTGCCATTCGCAGCTTAGGAATGCTGAATTTCTTCGCGAAGATGCGAACAATTTCAAATCTTAGCCTTCGCACCACTGCGAAGGCATCTCCAGTAAGTCATATACCCTGCTGGGACTTATTAAACAGATTGACAACTGTTGTCATTCAGAACCCTCACTTGCACTAGCTTTTAGTAGTGGCCTTTGCATCAGTTTAGTAGTAGCTCTATCAGTTGCCTATGTCAAGTAAATACAGCCGTCAAGAATACTGGACTTGGGTATAAACAAAACTGCGAATGGGTGCGAAGGGTCGCAAGGGTCAGCCTTCGCAAAATTTAGCTATTCGCACTTTCGCGAACAGGCGAACGCCATTCGCATTCGCGAAGGGTAGGACGTCCGTACCCTTAGCACACCCATGACTTGAGTCAGAGATGGTAGTGTTTGATCCGTGACCGTCCCTAACCGTTCTTTTGATCCATCGTTACTTTTCCCTTGATCCGCGTTCCATTTATTTTAAAATACTGTTTTATTGTTGGTGTGCTAAGGATGACTGTTGCACACCAAATTTTGAGTCACTCCCCGAAAATCAGTTCACAAACTCAAAAAAAGCCGCTACTTTGATCCAGTTTCCCAAATTTTGATTATTGCCTTATTTCATTTAGCAAACAAAATAAAAGTTATATAGTATTACAAAATTTATGACTAACGCAGCTAATAAGAAATATAGCTAACCTTAAGCTTTTAAAGCTCACAGTTAGTAAAATGCGGTTCATGGCATAGGCCATAGGTGTATACCTGGGGGGTGCGGGTGGGGGGTGGGGGGGAACCCCACCCCCCAAATGAAAAAGTGTCGACCACACCCTCGAAATTTTGGAGGCAGACCCCACCCCCAAATGGCCAAATCTCAGACCCCACCCACCCAAATTTGCCAGACCCCACCCTCAAAATTTTGAAAATTTTGCCTCAAAATTAGTAAAAAGTAGAAATTTTTTGGAAAAATTCGAAAGTTTTGCAAAAAAATCCATGTGTTTTCGAACAAATGAGCAAAAATGAAGAAATATTGTTAATTTTTAGTTGGAAATAACGTTTTTTTAGCAAATTTGCGAATTTTTTCTGATTTTTTGACCCAAAAATTTTTTACCGCCCCCCCCCCCCCAATTTTTCCGAACCCCACCCCACCTGAAAACGGCTGACCCCACGGTACACCTATGGCATAGGCATAAGGAGCAAGCATAGTTTCCTATGGGCGGGGGGGGGTGGGGGTATCCACCCAAATTTTCGACCAACTTCCCCCCCCCAGGCAAAGGGGGGGCAGGGCAAAAAAACAGGGGGGGGGGGTTCCGACGGGGGGGGGGGGTGCGCCAAAATTACCCAAAAACCCCTAAATTTTCGATTTTTTTGCCATTTTTGGCCACTTTTTGGCCAAAAATCGGGGGGCCTAGCTAAAGTCTGAAAAATCTGGGGGGGGGGGTCGCGAAAATTTGTCAATTTGGTGGGGGGGGTGGCCCCCCCGCCCCGCGCCCCCCCCCCCTAACACATCTATGCCCCCAGGTTTTTTTACTTACCCTCCCCAACTTTTGGCTACCCCCCCAACGATTTTTGGACCCAAAAAGTTAGCTAAACTTGGCCGAAAAATGGTCATCATTTTGAAAAATTCTTCTAAAATCTTGAGCTAAAAACGCTTTAAAACGGTTTTGCAAAAACGCCTAAAGCGTTAAAAACACGCCTTAATTTGATGAAAAAAGGGCTAAATTACAGAACATTTTGCATTTTTTGGCCATTTTTTGAAATTTCTGAGGTCCGAATTCTGGGAGGGGGGGTTAGGGGGGTACCCCCATCACATTTCGGAGGTCGGCCCAAGATTTACCCCACCCCCCCAGACCCAAAGTTCTAGGGAAACTATGGGTGTAACGTGGGTTTGGGGGTAACCCCACCCAGTCCTTTTTCCTAAACTCCTCCAAAACTTTTTGGGTGGGGACGTCCCCCCCAAGTAGTCGCCAAGTGGGGGGGGGGTAGTCGCCCTCAAGGCGCGGAAAATGACCACAATTTGGGTCTTGTTAGATTTTAGGGTAAATTCTGCAAAAAAGAAAAAAGGGTGTCCCTCACCCCAAATCACCGTTACACCTGTGACCATAGGTTTAAGGCTGGGTTGGATATTTTCAGTGTAAATTTTGCCAAAAATTTCACAAAAGTCCAAATTTTTGTTTTAAAGTGTTTATTATTGCGAGACATACACGTTTTTAACTGTGCAATCAAGTTTTCGAGTTTAGAACTACTGTATAATGATGAATTATTTTTTGGCACTAGAAACGGCTGAAAATGCGAAAATTTTGCATTCTGAGCCAGTTTTTCTGGATTGTTTGAGGTGCAAATTCTGCGGGCCTCTATATAACTTTCGGGGTCGACCATCAAATTTCCAAAATTCTCCCACCCCCGAGTCACAAAGTTCCAGGAAAATTATGAACCTGGGTGTGGGGGGGGGTTGGAAAGGTTGCCCCAAGACCCTCCAGCCATTTTTTCAACCCTTCTCCTCCTGAAATTGGGTGGGGGGTGTGCTCGCGCTGACTGCACGACAATTGGCCAAAATGTTTTTGCAACACTTTTCTACGATCTTATTACTTTAAGATAAAAAGGCTAAATTACAGAAAATTTTGCATTTTTTGGCCATTTTTCGAAATTTTTGAGGTCCGAATTCGGGGGGGGGTATACGCCCCCATCACATTTCGGGGGTCGACCATAAAATTTCCAAAGTTTATTCCCCCCAACCAAAATGTCCGGTGAAACTATGCCTTCTGTCTGAATATTGCCCTTATTTTGAGCTTTGAAACATGTTGGCTTTCGCAATCAAGTTTTGAATTCAAAACCACAGTATATACATATACAGCAAAATATTCCTAATTAGGGCTTGCCTTGGGAGTGAGGGAAGCTTCCCTACTCCCAGATGAAAGGTTTCCGAAATTACTTTCTACATTTTGATTTCTTACCATAGTTTCCCTGGAACTTTAGATCTGAGCCTCAGAGGGAGGGGGTTAATTTTGGAAATTTGGTGGTCGACCCCCGAAACCTAGGGAAGCCCCTCTACCATGAACACCCCCCCCACAATTCGTACCTCAAATTTCTAAATATGTCAATCCAAATTTAATTTTGTCACATTCTGCCCAACCTGAAATGGGCTGATGCTTCTAACCCTAATTTCCGCTGTCCCTAGCTCTAACTCTTCAAGCTGCGGAAGGGCCTGGGCGGAGGCACAAATTTTGACTAAATTCTCTCCTCGTCCAATTTTTTGCCTTCTCTTTGACCTCCCCACATCGGGTTTGGGAAATTCGGTTTCCCCCAAAAGCCGAGACTTGGTCAGTCTCGGTACCATGGTCTCAGTCTCGTTAAACGCTCGGTCTCGCTCAACCCTGCCCCACATTATAAAATTTAATATGAAAATATGTATATATAAAAAATTTGCTCATAAATGGACCAAAACAACTGATCATGGTGATTTTCAACTTTTGATCCCCACACCAGCGCTTTGTGAATCTCGCTTTTGCACTCCAATAATATAAATTTTGCTAAAAACTGGGATTTTTCTTTGTTGTTTTGTCCTGTTCAGTAAGCAATAAATTACAGAAAATATTTGCGGTTTTACATTTCGGACTATTTCTTATAACATTTTGGAGGGCTACGTATGCGACTGAAGAAGTATGGCTCGGTCGTGGCTACGTCTCTTTCGGTAAAATTAGCGATATATATATATATATATATATATATATATATATATATACACTACGACCTACGTATCTGATTCTTTTTTATTTAAAAATAACGCGGCGAGTATGTATATACATATACCGCGTAAGGCATACTTAAGCAAACTTCCAGGACACGTTGTATTTGTACAAAAATAGAAAAGGCTGATAAGTTCATCAAAAGTCTAATATTTTCTTCGGCCAAAAAGACTTTCAAATGAAAGAGAACTCAAATAAACTTTCTCGCCGCGTTATAGCTTATATCTTGCCTCATAATTTTAGTTCGCAGTTAATACGCATGTTTAGCACTGCTCATGTTGCATGGTATTAACTTAAGATACGTATACCGTGCATGTGTACGTATATCGTATTGTGTACATTAGAAAAGTTTTGCTAGATTCTTCACTTAAAGCGACTGTACTTTACACACAGGCCCCACCTATTGGTTTCTTCTGGGCCTGCGGGGCGAAGAGGGAAGACAGTATCAGTCAATAATCGAAAATTTGGGTTTTTGAATTCCGGCCTTTCTTACGTACGGCAGTATTGGTGCAAACACAGGTGACATTTGTTTTACAGAATGCCAGCGGCATCCTACGTGGAATAAATTAGGCGAAGATTCAGACTCGCAAGTCCTTCGTTTAGCGGAGCTAGCCCTTAAATACAATATTGTTGCTGTAAATCCCAAATCGGGTTTGATTTCTGTGCAGTCATGGAGAAATAATGACGCATGGCTTGATTGTTGCTCTGAATTGCCAGAAGGTGTTACAGTGAAGTGGTGCTACGACCAGATTGCCCAAGATAGGCGAAGCATTCAAGACGTTGTCAAGGATCTATGGTCCTTGGGGTCATCGCAAGTTTCACATGAAGTAAGCATATATCATCAATACTATGTATATGCGTATAGAGGTCGGCGAAAAAAACAACCGGAAAGTGCTTGGGGAAAACCAAGAAAACCAACCAAAACCATTTTTCCATAGTAGTTATCATCGAATTTCGAAAGATTTACAAATTTTTGCATTTGAACAGAAACTTGCAAATTTGATAAAACATAGCCAGTTGATACTGCAAATTTTGATGTTTGATTTTCTCACTTATTATAATGAGCATATATACATATTCTAATAGTACAGATCTACAGATTTCTGCCCAACTTACCCATCTTAGCAGGATTGTATACGTATTTCATACGAACTTGCTGAATATTTATAGACACCAGGTATTATTTTGCGTATTAAGCAGCCCTTTGCCACTCCCTTGCTTCTTTAAAAGCAGCAGCTTCAGGAATGTCAAAGTTGCTGTCTGTACACAATGCGTAATGCGCAGAAGGCTTTATGTATGTTTGTTGATTTCCTGAAACAGAATGTATATACCATGCAAAAATCATTTAAGAAGTATATACCTGGGCTTATTCTAGTGGAGGGTGGGGTTGGGCCCCCTTAAACACCCTCCACCCCCAAAAATCGTTCCGCCCCCCAAAAAAGTGGGCTCCCCTTTTGGTACCAACTTTTGCACTGAAAAATCGCTCAGAAGGCCAAATTTTCAAAATTGTTCCGGTTTCGCCGGACATTTTTAGTCGGCTTTTGCCTATTTAAGCACTAAATACGCTTAATTTTTGCGATTACTACTACTATTACTATAAAAATAGCGCAATTTTATTACTATAAGTACTTCAAGTGTGCCACCTCATCTCTGGTTGGTCTGCCAGTGCATTGACTCATCAAGCCTCCAATCGCCGGAAGGTCAATGTCATGACGACAATCGAGAGAGAATGTATGATTTGCCATTGGAGAAAATTCCGCATATTATGACAGTCTCTGGAATGGAATTTTCTCTGAGAGCATGCATAGCTCAGAAGCCGGGACATTTCATTTGTTATGGGAGGCGGCGTGACGGTCAGTGGCAGCTTTTCGATGACATGAAACCTGCCGTCCAGTTGGTTGGGCGAAAAAGAAAAGTGTCTCCCCGTATTCTTTTATATACCGTATGAAGAAAGCCTTTATATAATTATATGAGGATGGAGGGGTGGCTTATTTTTAGGCCAAAATTTATGGGGGGGGGCGATGTAGGGGGACTTAATTTGCCCTCCCCCCCATTGATGGGGGGCTCAGCCGGAATGGGGGCATATTTTTGACAAATTTTTAGGTTTTCGTGTAAAAAGTGTAAGAACTCGCTAAAAAATAACTAATTTTAGGTGTTTTTAAGCTAGAATAGCGAATATTCCGTAAAAAATCCGGCGAAGCCGGAAAATCTTTTGAAAATTTCGGGTAAAAATGGTAAAGTTTGGCAATAGTTAGGGTTATGAGGAGGAGGTCGGAATTTATGGCCGGGGAGACCTCGAATGGCGGGGGGGGGGGAACAGTCAAATTGGGGGAAGTAAAATAAGCCAGGGAGGCTGGGCTTGTACTGCGGTGGATAGCGAATTTTCAAGATTTGCCCACCAGTTTGCTTTCTTCAACTTTCGTTACAGGACGGAAAGTTTTGCTCGAAAATTTCTCAAAAATGATTTTATTGGGGTTCCATGAAGAAAGGGATACTAAAATCAGTTGTCAATTCACGAATTGCAAAAACTCTCTCTCTCTCTCTTTCTATATATATATATATATATATACATGTCTTAGTACGTACTTATTGCACATTTGGACTTCCCCAATCCCCATAAATCAGATTTCGGCAACTTTTAATTTGTATACTGCCATTGGACCCTTGGCCAGGAATAGGGGAGTAAACCCTAATTTACTGTTGTACGAATGACTCATTAATGGTGTTGTGCATTTTCAAGTTTGTCATAGATGCTTCGGATTTTGGACTTTCAAAGACTAGATTAAAAATTCGTGTAATATTTTCAAATATTTTTAATAATGGGAGGAGCTGGAATTTTGAATTTTGATACATCTTTGAATATCAATCCCCATTAAATTTTACTGCGTTGAGTATCCTTATGTGTAATTTTGCAATCTGGTTTGTATGTGAAGCTATTATTCTGTGCGTATAAATTGACTGATGAGATGACGTTTGCGATTTTTCTGGCAAAATAAGGGGATAGGGTGAGGTGAGCACAAATCTAAAAGCTTGAAAATGAAATGAGGTTCTACCACCTCCTACTGACACGGTACGCATCAGTGCAGCTGAAATTTTTGGCCAAAAATCAAAATTTTAGGGGGTTTTCGACATTTTAGTAGTCCTCCCACCCCCCTTTCGAACCAAATCCCCCGCCCCCCCAGATTTTCAGCCCGGCCACACCACAGGTGAGGCTGGGCAACACATCTGGGAGGCGAGGGGGGGGTCGGCCAGCTGGAGAAGGGGGGTTCCCAAAAATGGCTAATAAACTCCTAAATTTGCGATATTAGGCCAAATTTTGGGGACAGAGTCCCCAAAATCTGAAAATCTGGGGGGTCGCCAACATTTGTCATTTTGGTGGGGGCGTGCCACCCCTCTAACACACCTATGCCAACCCACCCCACCCCCGCCACTGCTCGGGTTAACGGGATCACAAAATAAGCCTGAAGTTAGCTAATAATTTTTTTAATCAGTGTGCATTGCGAACTAGTTTCTATTTGTTGTTTAATTTTGAAATTAATGCAACGTCATTGTATTAAACTAAGTTTTGGAAACTGGATCAAGATAGAGACTATGTTTTTAATTTGTGAAGCGAGTTTCAGGGAGTGACTCAAAATTTGGTGTGCAACAGTCATCCTTAGCACACCAACAATAAAACAGTATTTTAAAATAAATGGAACGCGGATCAAGGGAAAAGTAACGATGGATCAAAAGAACGGTTAGGGACGGTCACGGATCAAACACTACCATCTCTGACTCAAGTCATGGGTGTGCTAAGGGTACGGACGTAAGGGTAGGTACACTATTTCTGGCCAGGACTGTAGGTATGCTCGGTGCGTTAAGTCGGGACCCCCCACCCCGAAAGTCTCGGGGGGGGCACACTTAGCACTAATTCCACGCTTTCATATAAGCGTGTGTCTGCTCTCTGATTTGCCCATTAGCCTAAGCAAGAGTTAATAATAGCAAGAGTACGACACCGTACCCTTGCTAGTGTAATTGGCCTGTCATATGCTCGGAACATTAAGGCCGAAATCTCGGGGGGGGGGGTCACGGTTAACACAGTTAACCATGTGTTTATATGCGTTTGAACTAAAATGAATCTGATTGGCTAATCCCCTACCTTATGTCAAAATTACGTGTATAAGGTGACCCCCCCGAGATCTCGGGGGGGGCTCAGCTTAACGTTGTTAAGCGTGTGTTTATATGCGTTTGAACTGAAATGCATTTGATTGGTTACTTAGCTATCGTAGCCCTCACCAGTGCATTTCAATAGCAGCAGCTAAGCAGCCAATCAAATGCATTTCAGTTCAAACGCATATAAACACAGGCTTAACAACGTTAAGCTGAGCCCCAGCGAGATCTCGGGGGGGGTTCACCTTATACACGTAATTTTGACATAAGGTAGGGGATTAGCCAATCAGATTTATTTTAGTTCAAACGCATATAAACACATGGTTAACTGTGTTAACCGTGACCCCCTCCCCCCCGAAATTTCGGCCTTAATGTGCCGAGCATCTGACAGGCCAATTACACTCGGAAAAGTCCCGTGTCATACTCTTCCTATCATCTACTCTTGGCCTAAGGCTTACTGTACATAGGTAATTTATTAGTAATTTTAATTAATTAATTATAACTTTAATTAGGTTAATGCAATTGAAAAACTTATTCGACAACTTTGTAGCATTTTTTCTGCTCTTTTCAATGATATAAAAATTGTTGCATAATACAAAAATTCGAAGGAATGTAATCTGCAACAATTTCTATATCGTTGGAAAGAGCAGAAAAAATACTACAAAGTTGTCGAGTTAGTTTTTTAATTGCTTTAACCTAATTAAAGTTATAATTAATTAATTAAAATTACTAATAAATTACCTACAGTAAGCCTTAGGCTAATGGGCGAATCAGAGAGCAGACACACGCTTTGTATATGAAAGCGTGGAATTAGTGCTAAGTGGGCCCCCCCGAGACTAACGCACCGAGCATACCTACAGTCCTGGCCAGAAATAGTGTAATTAAAATTACTAATAAATTACCTACAGTAAGCCTTAGGCTAATGGGCGAATCAGAGAGCAGACACACGCTTTGTATATGAAAGCGTGGAATTAGTGCTAAGTGGGCTCCCCCCGAGACTAACGCACCGAGCATACCTACATAGCATGATTTGTACATGCTAGTGTAAGAGTTTCTTACTCTTATATTATGCACTCTTGGTGATAACAAGAGTTTATAATACCAAGAGTAAGACACTCAGCTCTTCCTAATAGAATAAGCTTGCAAGATGCTCGAAACATTAAGGCCCAAATCTCGGGGGGCTCATGTAAACATACAACGCTGACATTTTTTAACAACAGGTGTTAACTTGAGCTAGGAACATCGTACAGCAATAACGTTTAGGTCATTATGTTGCGTAGAACGAGATCTTTTTAACGATATAAAATTATATAGTTTGGTTTAGGTAATCTATTACAAAATCGGCAATAAAGCATCCTTGCCACGCACATTCTGGGAATCTCACCATTTCTCAGAAATGCCTTACGTTGTTGCTGAATTTATGAGGGATTGCCAAAAGCGAACTATATAATTTTTATATCGTTAAAAAGACTCGTTCTACGCAACATAAAGATATAAAAATTATTGTCGTACGATTCTCCTAGCTCAAGTTATAGTATTTAATTTGTCGAAACGCCCGTTACTAAACAATGTCAGCGTTATATGTTACACGCTGAGAAGCCCCCCCGAGATTTCGGCCTTAATGTTTCGAGCATCTTGCAAGCTGATTCTATTAGGAAGAGCTGAGTGTCTTACTCTTGTGGTATTATATAAACTTTTGGTATTATAAACTCTTGGTGATAACAATCTTTGTCTTTATTTTAGAATTTGCCAAGTGGTATTGCATGGAAAGACCAAAAGTGTGAGAATTTTGTAGAGTGGACTGACATTCGCGAACCTCCTGAGACTGAAGCCCTATGCCATTTCAATAAAATTATCACTTGGTTGTATTTGCTTGGTTAAATTATAACCACCACAATCACGCATGGGCAATGCCTGCACAACTCCTGCACATGTGCAGGCTAGGAAAAATTTACCCCCGCGCAGTGCGCAGCAGAGATTTTACCCCCGCGCAGTAAAATTTTTACCCCGCGCAACAAAACGCATCAGAAGTTTATCCCGTGCAACAAACTTTTTACCACCGCGCAACAAAAGAGTATTAGAAACTTATCCGGTGCAACAAAATTTATAACTCGAGCAGCGAATTTTACCCCCGCGCAGTAAAATTTTTACCCCGCGCAACAAAACGCATCAGAAGTTTATCCCGTGCAACAAACTTTTTACCCCCGCACAGCAAAGCGGATAATGATTTTATCCAGCGCAACGACATTTTTACCCCCGCCATCAAAGTGCCTTAAAATATTTTCCTGCACAACCAAATTTTTACCTCCGCGCAACAAAAGTTTTACCCCCCCGCAACAAAGTGCATTAATGTTTTAAGCCGCGCATCTAAATTTTTACACCGCGCATAAAAATTTTATCCTTTGCAACAAAATTTCTTTGTCGGCTTACCCTTGGTGTGTTTTCCATTACATTTATTTAAAAAGTTTTGGACCTGTGGTGTGTTTTCTTTTTCATTACCTTTGAAACTTTTCGAGCCATCGGCTCTTCTTGTTTTACATACATTTGTTTCAAAAATTTTGCGCCTTCGGCGCATTCTCCTGTAGCTTAAAAGTTGAGTTGAGTTCACACTCGAACGCTTAAAGATACGCAGTCAAAAAATACGCAACCAGCAATTGGCATCAGGGTTGCGAAACCGAGACCGAGAATGAGACCGAGAGCAGGGTACCGAGACCGAGACTGGCCAAGACCAAGACCAACAATTTCAGGCTGTTTAGTTTCTTCCAGTTTTTGAGGCTTAGGTCCTGTATTAGCGATTTTAACACATAAAAATACGGTTTTCGCCCCTCGTTAGTTAGTTTTTATAAGATTGATTTAAAATTTTCGCTGAAAAATGGTTTAAAAAATTTCCGGTCTTGGTCCAAAACCGAGATTTTTCGATGGGCGAGACCGAGACCGAGACCGAGACCGAGACCGAGACTGGCCAAGTCTTGGCTTTTGGGCGAGACCGAGACCGAGACCCCCAAACCTGATTGCCATTTCAAGACTGCTCTCAATTAATTTCTTGAAACAATTTACCGTAGTTTGGGCTCTGGCTTTTTTTGAGGCTGTCGCCAATAGGCCCTCCAGGGGCGGATCCTGTAAGAAGCCGCCCCCGTCACCACACGATTCGTAGGTATAAAAAATTAAGAAGAAAAATAGAAAAAATGGCAAAAACCCAAATAGTTTCCTACTTCTTTTAATTTCGTGCTGTTAATAACCAAACAATTTTCTAATTTTCAACGGTATATAAATTTATATATTGCGTTTAAGGAAGAAAAATCTTGAAATGAATCCGATTTTTCGGAGAAAATTGCTGGTTTTGCTGAAAAATGGGTAGAATTTTAAAAAAACTTTTTCGTTTCGTAAAACTGAAAGGAATTAAAGTTTCGAAGACTACTTTTGGAGACGTCAACTTTGAACCCTTATTTATTGCTCATTCATTTCTTGGAGTTAAGAAGCCATTGTTATATCAATATGGAGCTTAATGTTTTCTGTTTCTAATGAATACAACGAAACTAATGTCTCGGAAGTTATTTAACTGCATTTTAGAAGTAGTTTAATTTTCCAGATTTTTTGCAGACTAAAGCAAATTTTATCGTGAGGCATCGGTAACATCATTCAATTCTAC
Source organism: Trissonchulus latispiculum (assembly GCA_030248195.1). Classification (NCBI taxonomy): domain Eukaryota; kingdom Metazoa; phylum Nematoda; class Enoplea; order Enoplida; family Ironidae; genus Trissonchulus; species Trissonchulus latispiculum. The sequence continues at coordinate 37,738 of JASAND010001962.1, read as the reverse complement.
CATCAGATATTTACCTTTTTTAGTTATTATGAAGCCTCTCTTCGTTATAAAGAAACCAGCCAATATGTAGCGTAACCTGGATTTTGCCTACTTTTCCCAACTTTGGCAAGCGACCACTTTAGCTAGAAAGCTACAATCGGGGCAACTAAAAAAGGGTCCCTGGGTATTTTGTGCAAAACACGTCTAGTAAGTGGCATCCCTCTAACTTGCAGAGTAAATGCTTCCACAATCGCTGGAAAAATGTGGTCATGTTTTTGCAAAACTACATTTCTTATGATAGCAGCGTACGGGATAGCATTATATTTAATGCCTCGATAATCGGCCTCGACGAGACCTTCAAACTGACACTCTTAGTTTAATTTTACGGCTTGCGTAATGGCGGATTATTTGATTTCTGCAAGAAGGATAAGTTTTCAGCGCCAAAATAAGAAACTCAGCTATATCTCAGTATAGAAAAAAAGCTACAAAGTGCTTCAAAAAGCAAAATGTAGAGCTCAACGAGATCTTTCGAATGAATATAATCATAGCTTCATCATATAATATAGCTTATATATATAATATAGCTATAATACAGCTTCATCATATAATCATAGCTTCATCATATAATCATTTCTTCTAACCTAGAAAAGGCCGAAGCATTAAATAATTATTTTGCATCCGTATTTATAGTAGATGACAATAATGCGTTAAATTATCAGCAGAAGCAACCACAGGAAAATTTTCCACTCTTGCAGGTTACGGAGCAAAAAGTCTATGAAATTATCTGTAAATCTAAGAGCAAATACAGTTCTGGCATCGACGAACTTCCTCAATTTTTCCTCAAACAATTAGCGATTTCTATATGTAAACCTTTAGCAATAATTTTTAGAAGCTCTTTGGGTCTATGCAAAGTTCCAAGTGACTGGAAAATTGCGAAAGTGGTTCCTATTTTCAAGAAAGGGGACACGTCTTTAACAAAAAACTATCGTCCCGTCAGCTTATTGGTAGGCTGTAGTAAATATATGGAATCTTTGGTAGCTGATGCTCTTGTTAGCTTCCTGATAAAAAACAACTTTATTTCTAAAAATCAACATGGTTTTCTATCGAAGCGATCTACTGTAACCCAACTTTTGCAATGTTTGAATGATTGGAGTAGGGCTATAGATAACGGAAATTGTATTGATGTCATCTATATGGATGTTGCAAAAGCATTTGACAGTGTGTCTCATGTGAAGTTACTTGAGATATTACGAGCCTTGGGCGTTCCTCCAAATTTGGTTTCTTGGTTGAGTGATTACTTAAGTGAAAGGACACAGTATGTTGCCGTAGAAGGGTCCAAATCAGGTCTTAGGGATGTTACCTCAGGAGTACCACAGGGTAGTATTCTTGGCCCTATCCTGTTTCTTATTTACATTAATGACTTAGAAACTGTTGTAGAGGGATCTTGCCTCAAACTATATGCTGACGATTCTAAATTATATTTGAGTTTCGATTTCCCTGCTTCATGTATTGTATTACAAAATGACTTAAATAATATATCAGTATGGTTTAAGAAGATGCAGTTATCTGTTGCAGTAACTAAATGTTATGTACTTCATATTGGCAGTAATAATCCAGGAGTTGACTATGTGTTAAATGACCAGTTTCTGGAATCGGTACCATTTATGCGTGATTTGGGCGTAACCATACAAGAAGATTTGAAGTTTAATAGACACTGTTTGGGCATATCTTCAGCTGCTTTAAAAAAAGTAAACTTGATTTTTCGCTGTTTCGTTACGAGGGAGTCTAAATTTTTAATTCGTTTATACAACACCTATGTCAGATCTGCTTTAGAATCTGCCTCGGAAGTGTGGTCGCCTTATCTAGTTCGGGATATAAATATTATAGAAAACGTTCAACGCAAGTTTACGAAACGGTTACCGGGTATGTTTGGCTTATCTTACAAACAACGTCTAGATAGATTAAATTTAAAAAGTCTGGAAGAAAGGCGCCTTTGTAAAGATTTATGTTTTGTCTATAAAATTGTACATGGCATGGTTGATTTAGACTTTAACGAGTTTTTTGGTTTGTCTCCCTACAACTCAACACGTGGTCACCAGTTTAAATTATTTAGGGATCGAAGTCGATTAGAAATTCGAGTTAACTTTTTCACTAATCGAATAGTTCCAATTTGGAATAGTCTATCCTCAGAGACTGTCTCAGCAACTTCCTTAACGTCTTTCAAAAGACACTTAGCTAGTGTAGACTTGAAGCGATTTTTGAGGGGCTCTGCGTTAGTGACCGAGTAGTCGGCCCTGCATTGTCTCGCCGGAAGCAAATTTTGTTTGCACAGTTCCTTTGCTCTATTTTTGCTTATTGTGTTTGTTCATGATTTGTACTAATTTTTCTTTGTTTTTTTTGGATTATCTAACATTTGTATACTCTGGCAATTAAATACACAAATACACACACACACATAGCTATGCAGCTGCTGTTTAATTGTCAAAAATCGGCAAAAACGGCCCTGAACTGAGACGGCGAATTTTTGAAGCGGAATTGCGCGGAGGGCGTTAGAATGCTAAAAGAACTTATTTTGGAAAGTTTCGTCAAATTTCATCTTGATTTGTACCGTCAACCAACAATATGTACCCAAAAGGAGTCAAAACCTTAAGTAAAACCAGAGAATACAAATTTTAGCGTTTTTTTGCGAGATTCATCAAAATCTTAGAAGATTGCGTAAAAGTTACCAAATCTTTCCGAGAAAGGGGCTCGAAAAATGCGTGACTAAAACAGAGCATTGTAAAAACTACAGTCGACACATATCGTGAAAAATTAAAAATTTGACCCCCCCCCCGCGCAGTGAGCTCGAAGGCTGTGCAGGCTAGAGCCAAGTTCATTGCCCATGTATGACCACAATACCAGTTAGAGCACACGAAACAAGTGTATTATATCTATATAGGTTTTCTGTCTGGGGCCGGTGTTATCAAGCATCTCAACCCGGGTTGGAACCGCGGTACAGGATAGCAGTGTGCGCGAAATTGTTCCTGTAGTTTTGTGTCCAAAGTGTCTTACAATCTCCTTTAGCAGTTACGCGTGCGTTGTCCTTGCTTGTCTGAGCCCTAGTACTGGTGAGAGCTCCTCTGGGTTAAATTTTCGAATCTCAACCATTACCATTTAGAAAACTGAATCGAAAAATGGTCTACACATTTTGCGTTCAGCGCCATTCAAAACCTTCCATGGAACTTTTCTGCAAAACTAAGAAGTCAGATTCACTCTACATATACGTGGTACTCTGGTGCATGGAAAAATACGTATGCATAGGTTCCAGTGTAATTTGTCTCAGATGATTTGAAAAATATAACCAAAAATTCAGTTTTCAGCCTGCAAATTTTATTTGTTTTTTTTTGAATTTTTTGAATTTTTGAAACAAATTTTGTTTTCAGCCTTTAAATGTGAACTTTTAGTCAGGAAATTTTGAAAATTTCTCTATCCTTTGAATGTGGTTTCCTGGAAGTTTACTCCAATAAGTAAGAGTATAACTTTTTCCTGTACATATGTTGGTAAATTACGCAATTATTGAGCTGATTTTTGGAGTCATCAACTTTGAAGCATTAATACTAATTGTCTACTTCTAGTTAAAAAACCATCTTTACATCAAAATATAGCTTACGATAGTCTTTTTCTAAGATACCTGGAAACTAACCTTGATGTCTAAAGTTTTCACTGAATACTAGAATTGGTCATATAGATTTCCGCATAATCTCGCAGTGGAGACAACGATAACGAGAATCTGGCCGAAAACTGTTTTCAGATTTGTTTTCAGCAAACTCTGAAACTTCCTGTACTACATATACAACGTTTCAGGAAAATCGTAGGAAAAAACTTTGGTTTGTTCCTCATAGACTGTTGTGTACCCCTTGGAAGCTTAAAATTTTAAAATTTTGCTGCAGATTGGCCAATAATTTGTTGAAATGCACCTGTGCTAAATTTCAGCAAAATCGTTTACAAACTGGAAGTTACACAGAGGGATTCGTTCACTTTCCTAATACCGGCAGCCTGCATTGGAGATGAAATAAAATGTTCATTAATGAATGAAACCGATTATTAATAATTAATAAAATGAATAAATATCTTCATTTCTAGTCCTATAGTCATTTTGTTTAAAATTTTTCAAACATTTGGAAGTTTCTTTTTCAAAATTCTCAAATGGTGAAAGTTGGAAAGGATTACGAAAGGAAATTTTATTAACACAACACTTTTCACGCATGTATGCAGAGTCACTTTTAACTCTCCCAGTTTTAACTCTTTTAATTCTTTTAGCGAATACACAGAGTTAATTTTAACTCTGCCAGCTTTAACTCTTTTAACCTTTATTTTTAACCCTGCAGAATTAAGATTTAAAAACAGGAAGAGTTAAATTTAACAATGCGCATTCATGGAAAGGTTTAAAAACTTCCTCTCATCTATTCTACTCTTCCCATTCGCGAAAAGGACCGTAGTACACAGTAGAGTCGCAAAAGTGGTTATTTTTACTGGAATCAGGGCATCAAAATGAAAACGAACATTTTTTAGAAGCATTGAGCTATTTCTAACGGTTAAGTTAGTATATAAGCCAGAACGGTTGCCAGTTTAATGAAATTAGTTTATTCAAAATGAAGTAGAAGACAGGTTTATTTAAACTTGTTCTATTGCACATTTTATCACCTCAAATTTGCTATTTGCTAACATCAATTAGATATTAGATAAAGTTTATTGAGAAAACTGGAGATTTCACCGAAAACTAATTCTGCAGTTTTGAGACTGCATGTAAAGATCGAAGGTTTATGATTGAATAGTGTATCAGAAATTTCACTAGTCGTATATAATGAGGTGAATCGTGAATGTATATACTCGTTGTAAGCATTAAGTTATATGTAGATCTGTTTCCAACTCCAAACATCGACAAAATTATATATAGGGTTTCAAAAACACGGCATATATAAATAGACACCACCACCTTAAAATTAGTTTTGATGTTATATATAGGAGAGGAACCAAAGATGAGTCACCCCCCAAAGTGCGTCACCAAGTCATGTGAAGACGTTTCCTGCGCAAAATGTGAAAAATTATGTCATGATATTTGTATCAGCTGATTGCTCAGCTATCTAATGATATAAAAGTCTTCGATGTCACTTGCTCACACTCTGAATTATAGCTGCAAGAAGCCAACATACTTTTTGCAACTTCTCATGTCCAACAATTTTGGCGCAATGTCCAATTTATAGTTAATTGAGTCTTAAAAACTTATTACTTGACGGATTTCAAATATTTAAGCTTCTGTGAATAGCTGACAATTAGTTTATTTAAATAAAATAAGAAAACTGAAAAAATTCCTCAGGTTTAGAAAACCCAGACAAGTTTTTCAAAGTACACGATGTAGCCTAAAGTGCGTCATTGTTAATTTCGTGTTGGTTACCAAATACAAAAATTATTCCCAGTTTTCGGAAGCTCACACGAACATTTTCAATCAGGAAAATTTATCATTTCGGGACAAAAATCAACAGTGCTTTAGTTAAGCCCCTAAAACCGTAAAAAGTTCAAACCTTCACAACTTCTTCTGTACCTAATATTTTGCAAAGAAATTATGTTTATAGGTTATTTTACTGCCTTCTTTCACTGTAGCCACATAAAACAATATTTACATGGTAAATTTTGTTGTTAAATGCTGATGACGCAGTTTTTGGACTCCCCCGACGCACATTAAGAGGCGTCTCCCAAACTGTGTCAACATCAAATTTAAACAGTGAAATAAATCGTAACTTTTACAGTTTGGCTTGAATTGAGTTCAGACTGCTAGAATGCCTAAAGCATATGTAAAGTAACAACCACAAAAAGTGTTATTTTATACAGTTTAAGATTGCGCTAGCTAGAAAATATTGACCCCGAAAAGTGGAATCTGTTCCAATAAGGTGACGCATCTTTGGGTCGTCTCCTATATTTACATTTATGATTTGTGCTGTGCAGCGCATTTATTTTGCGAATGCAGATTATATAATCTTTTAAATGTCTGTCTTTATTGAAGAAACACTTGTTCACTTTTTCGAAATTTTTAATTTTTTCGCTTTTTAGAGCTAACAACATCCCGCCAATCGCGAAAAATTGGATTCCAGGTATCTGTAATATATCTTGCTAAACCTGCCGCTGCTTTACTGTAAAAAACATGAATACTTTGAGCCCGCACAATAGAGGATTGCGAGAAATTAACAAAACTCTTGGTCAATTGTCAAACAAAATAAATATGAGAGCCAGCTAATTAGTGCCTGTGGATGCCGTGAATGCTTAAATCCTATGCGGTTGAACAAAATATTACCATGGTACACAGGAATGAGTTTAGGATTCAAACTTTTTACATATTCATTACACTTTTTGACACATTTTAATACTATTAAACACATGAGTAAAAATTAATTACTTTTTACACGTAAATTAATAACCTTGAGCATATAACAACGTTGGGTCATAATAGTTTGATCCAATTTATATAAAAAATTAAAAAATGTTGAATTATAAGCGTTTTATAAAAATCTCAATTGGAACCGGAACCGGAAGCTAGAACCGGAACCGGAACCGGAACCGGTGCTCTGGAACCGGAACCGGAACCGGTGCTCTGGAACCGGAACCGGAACCGGTGCTCTGGAACCGGAACCGGAACCGGTGCTCTGGAACCGGAACCGGAACCGGAACCGGTTTCAAAAATCGGAACCGGTCCGAGCACTACTTTGATGAACTAGGCTGTTGGCTCCTCCTCATCTCCGCTGCATGCCAAACAAATACCTATGCCATCACTTCTAATAACTTACCTTTGCATCACAACTTGCTCTCACACAAAAGATGGTTAAACCTCAAATGACTTGGTTCACCTAAAATCCAGATAGGCTAACTGTTTCGTTATCTAGACTTGTAGTTTTCATCCATTGGTTTACACATTCTCAAACGTGGCAAATCCCTAAACCAAACCAAGCTTTGGCAAGTAGAGGAGGAGGACGCAAGGGGCAAACAAAATGCTAATCTTTAGGATTATCGAAACTGTTGAGCATCTCTTTCCGGACTGAGCAGCGCTGACTGAGCAGCGCTCTACGTATCTATCTTGCAGGAAACCTTGAAGATTAGAGTGCCTCCAATTATGTAATTTGATGGAGATAATACCTCCATCTGATGGTTAACTTATTGTATATATAAATTGCATCAGATTTTGTTTAAGTTTTACGTCATATTTCATATGTTTCATATCTTTACGTTAGAATTTGTATTTGTATATGTATATGTATTTATATGTATATATATGTATATATTTGTGTATATATATATGTATATATATATTTGTATTTGTATTTATATGTATTTATATGTATATATTTGTATTTTATTATATTAATAAAATTTGTTGATACTACTATTTGGAAAATTGAAAGGAGTGATCCTAAAGAAGGAAATATGATTATAGATATTGCCAAGAAATCGTTTTATGTAGGGAAATACTCCACACTGCATATGTGCTCAAAGGCGTACTGCAAAAACTGTCTAACGGGTTGTCGACAAAGTCATAACTGCTTTAATGGGTCATTTTCTTGTTAATGACATTTAAACGCAGGTATGCACATTTTGAGGGGTCAGTACAAAAAGCGGACGCGGAACGGAAACGGACTGGGGGTATAATAAGAGGACTGAAAAAGCTGACTTATGGTATAAAACGCGGACTAAATGCGGAATTACGGTATAATATGCGGACTGCATCAGAATTTAGCGGACCTACTTATTTTTTAGTGCGTATCTGAATTTAGATGGCGACAAAACGGGTTTTCAACACTGAAAATATTTATGCACTGACAATCTCTTAATTTTCAAGCAGAGTAGTCGTTAAAACAAAAATATTCTCAATTTTATCTCTGACTTTTTTTCAGTTCAACCATTTTTGAACCTGCCTTCTGCTGAATCCAGTCAATGGAGGCCTGCCCTATAAAAACCTTTAACTTGGGCACAGACTTCGGGTTTTTTCCAGATTAGGTACAACCCCCCAGTGGTCACAGGTCGCAAAACTTGACCGATTGACTTGAAATTTGGTTTGTGTACGTTTTTCAACAAGTCGATTTCAAAAATACAAAAAAATTAATATTTATAAAAATTCTAGTTTTAAAATTCTAAAATGTTTTAGAACTTTAATTTGTTTCTAGTAATTCGACTACGCTGATCAGTTTTCCTTCTTGGACCAACCTCTTAAAGTGAACCCATTAGTTTGTGCGACCAACGTTCACTTATCCCAACTGCCCTTTTAAGGGCAACCATTTCAAATAGCATTTGTTCCGACCGCTCAACCTCATTGGTTCACTTTTTAGGAGGTTGGTCCAAGAAGTAAAAATGATCAGCGTAAACGAATTAGTGGAAAAATTAAAATTTTAAAAAATCTTAAATTTTAGTATTTTTGGAATAAGCATGTTGAAAAACATACCCAAACCATATATCGACTCAATTGGTCGCGTTTTGCGATTTGTGCCACTGGGGGGAGCAAATCTGAACCCCACACTTCTTCAGGACAGACTAGCAATTTAGTAATTACATCGGTTATGAAAAGTTTATCCCAACTGCCCTGTTAAGGGCAACCTTTCGCATATGTGTTTCTTTCAAATTTTGTCTAACTCAACGAAAGTTTATCTTGTTAAAATTGTTTCGGAAAGCCACGGAGCTTTGCATACAGAGCTGGATTTTGTGATTTTAATACATTACTCGGAAATGGTTGCCCATGAAAGGGCAGTTGGGATAATAAATTAGTAAGTGATAACTGAAAAACAGTCTGGAATATGTCTATATTGGTAATCGTAAAGATGCAGAGAAATGCTATAGCTTACAGCCAGTTTTGTGATTTAGAGTTAATTTACTATACAATCAATTATTTGTATAGAACATTAAATTAAATATTGTTTTCGGTTAAGATTTTGCATTCCATTTTCTAGTCCTTAAACTATCCGTAATTCTGCTTCCTAAATCACATTTTAGATTTATTTTACGCTTGATAGACGTTTTTCCACCTTTTTGACCCGCTTTCCATTTCCGCATCCACTTTTTAAACTTTTTCCCGCTCTCATTTGCGTTTTTTGTAAGCTGGTTTCGTTTTTGCTTCATAAACTTGCCCGAAAACTGGTTTTCATGACTTTTAAATGCCTTGGTTTACCTCCACTGATTGTTTTGATGTGAGTCCGCTTTTTATACTGTATGTCAGCTTTTCCTCGATTAGCCAATCAATGCAGTCCACATTTTATAACATTCTCTGAGAGTCCGCAACAAGTCCGCTTTTTATACCGTTTTGCTCAGTCCGTTTCCAGTCCTTTTCCGCTTTTTGTACTGGCCCCATTTTGAGGGAGCAGCAGCAAGTAATATATATATTTGATTGTTTCAATTGTTTTAAAGCAAAACAACTGCAAGTCGTACATTTGTATGCTTGCGTTTGGAAATCTTTAGTTTTACCTACTTTAGTATTGGGCTATTCGTCCTTCTCATGGAAAGCCATTAAAGTAAACGTGCCAAAGTTTGTGAGTATTCCTTGTATGGATGTCCAAAAACCCATCAAAATTAATTTCTGAAATATTGCGGCATGTTCCAAAATCTCTGTTTTGTTTGAAGTCTTATTGAGTTTTAGGTAGTCTTCGTCAATGAACGGTGAATCAGTGCTTTGACAAATCAGGTTCTCAGAGATCGCAAGGTTTTGTGTAGCAGGCAATAAATGGTGGTCGTTTAATGAAGCACAAGTTGAGTTCTTGGTTTCTTGACACAGGGCAAAATTTCAATTTCATGGTAAAATATGCAGCAGAGAGGCTTTGCGTTCCCGTTTTATCGTTCCCAATGCTGTACAGAGCCGTTTTCTGTGCTTTAAGCGTTCGCTTCTGAATTCGAAGAGCCTCAATTTAATTTCGCTGCTGCAAAATTGACGCAATCTATTCAGACGGTCAAACTTTGCACATAAGCAAGAATCATCCGCCTTACAGAAAGCTCTTATGGGTGATTCACCAGAGACGCTAACGCCGCACGTGGACAGTTGTGAAATTAGCAGCATTTATTACTTTGGTGCAAAATCCCCACCTCCGGAAAAGCGACAATGTGTTGTAGTTTCGGGGGGAAAGGTCACAAGGGGGGAACGACACTGTGACAGGTCTACCATTGCAAAGCTTTCAAATTTGTCATAATTTTAAATTTTTGTCATAGATCGAAGTGTTCAAATGCACCCATTCCAAATTTGGGATAGAGCGGTTTAATCTTATGATAGTTGTGTACAGGTGTGTGAATGAAACCCGAATGATCATACATATACGTCAGGGCCTTTATCAAAGAACATGAAGGAGTGCCACTCTGTGTGACGCACCGTAGATGACTCTTTCTGAACACTGCAGTTAACTGTAGGCTTTTTCCAACTACAGAAACTGTCGTATAAGGACTACTACGAACTGAGATACCCATATCATCTATTTTTTGCTAAAGACTGATCAAAAAATGTAAAGAGCGAAATTTTGTTGCTTACACTGATTTAGCGGTAATTTTTGCTGCTGCAACACGGGGATCGACCACCAAAAGTCCAAGATATACCCTTCCCTCTCTCCATGCAACCTTTTCTTGCGTTACCGTTTCTGTCGTTGTGCTGATGATTATGTTTCTTCAGCCCTGAAAAAGTAAAATAACCTTTTTGGTCTTTGATCCAGATTTAATACTATTTTTGAAGTTTAATTAGGGAGGAAGAGAAGCCAGGGATTTGAGGATAAAAACACTAATGTCCTGACACCATTGATGACGTTAATTCTTTCATCTATCTGTTTTTGGGCAATAAGCTAAGGACAAATTACCTCCCACTGGGCAAGAATTCTATCAAGTTTGCTGTTTTAAGGAAAAACCGAGATCATGCTGCAACTCTATGCATGATGTGATGTTAACAGTAACGATGTCTGTTTTATTATATATAAAAATATCTACATCTTATCGTATTTTTGAGTGATTATTTCGTAACTGCTCCTCAGACATTGCGCCGCTATGTATATATTGGCGGACAATCATGAAATATCGATTTGTTTAAAATTGCGCCCGTTTCTAACATCGAGTAACATAATCGTTAGCATAAACTGGTAAATCACTGCAAACCACAAGTTTCCATTACAGCAACAGTTTGTAGTAGAAAGAGTAAGACACGAAGCCCTTCCAATTGAGCAAGCTTGCAAGATGTTCTGCATACTATTGCACCTTAAAGGACGAAATTTTGGGAGGAGAACCGCAGATCATAGTTATCCATCTCTAGTTCTACTAAATTATCGATAATATCCGGGGTTTTATTAAAGATTTATGCTCTGTATTGCGCATTCTTGATCTTTAGCTGTGTGTCGCCAGTGCTAAGTTTTATTTGGCATGTATGCAAGCTTTTATCCATTAAGACTGATCGTGTTTCAGCATGACTTACATAGATTATGTATATAATTGGACAAATACTAACTAGATATCTTTAGCGTTATGTGAATGTGTTAGGTATGTATTTGGGACATTTGAATTCCAGAGTCACTTGCTCTGTTCGTAGTCAGCAACTTGACAGTGTTTCAAGTTTTGCGGATCTTGCTGAAGTCTAGCGATTTAAAATATCATAAAAAAAGATCATAAAAAGACATTTCTCTACCGTTGCATTTCAAATTTTGCCAAGGATAGAGGATTAGCAGGCGGATAATGACCCACCATGCTTCACCTACAATGCATTTATTAATGATGCGTTTATTACCATTTGCTTGTCATTTATATATCAATTTCTAAAACTAATACATTGCTAATACTGGCTATTACTACAACCACAACTATTTTTCACAAAGGAGATTCCTGGACTTTGTTCTGGAATTCTCCTAAGAATGATCAAATGGGTCAACTATACTTGTCATGTGAAGTTCAAGGAGTTTCCAAACCCTGACTGAAAGTTGGGAACGAAACGATCACGCTTTCATTTTAGAGTTCCCATGCTCCAAGCAGTTTTAATTCACACTCATTGTCAAGCACTTATAGCACACTTTCAATTTTCTGTATAGACTAATTTTCGTGTTTCAGCGGAAACAGACTGCCCAGTTAGCTTTTGCAACTTGACACTTTTGTTTAAGTGGAACATAATTGCTAGAGTCTTTTATGAAAACGTAGGTTCCAGGGAACGCTAACGGTTTACCTTGATCTTGTTTACGGTTTGGTTGTAGACTGTGATGCTAATTGAGCGAAACAGTCACTCAGCAGAGCCACAGATACAGCATTAACAATCTTATTGGGCACTCATGAATGAAGGAAACTTTCCATTCATTCTGTGATCCATTTTGAAATAGTCATCGGTTGCAGAATCTATATCATTGTTGAGATGAAAATAATTACTGTAAAATTTATTGTAGATATTAGTGTTTCGAAAAAGTTTCGTTTTCGTTCAGACCTATCAATCGGTTTCAGTGCCTACCACAAAGTGCCAAATATCCGTTTGAATATCAGAAACTACTAAATCTCAAAAACTTAAAGCTCCTCCGTGCATATGTACTTAGAAAAATAACTTAATTTTCAGATAGTAATTTGAATTGTTGAACTGTCGCAGCATATTGTTGTAGAAATTTAAACAGTTTTGCATATATTTATTTAAGCTTGAGCTGAGCTTTTATTAACAAATCTGTATATAGAATAATTTTTTGAGGTATTGCCGTGGACTGAGTATGTGCTAAAATAGAATTTCTTTGTCTGAATTCCCGATTGGAACTAGACTTCTTGTAAAAATTTATCAAATTCAATTAGTCTGTATAGTTAGCTTTCAAGACAGTTCGTCTCAGGTCCCACTGACTTTGCTTCGATTGAATGCTTATGCCTGAAAAGAAGCGTCGACTTCAAATTAAACGCATATTTCCATGAAGGAGCGAGATTTGTTATCTCAGCTGTGAAGTGTGTACTTAGATTTTGAGTATAAGTATACGTTAGGCTATTCAGTGAGAACCTTTGAACGATCCATACAAGAAGCGTTTTGGCTGATAATGCTTTTAGTAGTATATATTCAGCACTCGATTTCTGTAGAATTTCTATTACATGGTTGCTGTTTTTTTAAGAAAGGGGGCTCAAAAGCTGATATGATAATAAATAAACTATCCCCTACAACCGTTCTCGGCTTTAGGATTTTTTGTAAATTTTTTAAACAACATTTATCTACTCCGATGACTAAATTGATTTCACTTTACATTCCCTTCTTAAATTGTAAAATAAGCAAGTCAAACAATCGTAACTGTATATTACCATTATTACCTTATTTATATTACCTATATTATCTTGATATTAGATAATAAGACAATTGGAAATTAGGCACGCTAGACAAGTCAAGAAGTAAAATTCTTTGCTTTGGGTTTTGATTGGCTTTGTTTATTCCATATTCAGATTTAGGGCCGAAAGAGTTAAACTCCCAAATTCGACTAAAACTTCCACCAGGTTGTGTGATTTTGACATTCCGTAGGTCGGAGGAGTTTGCGTTTATGATTAAATTCAATACATTAACCTGGAAAGATATTATTCCTTTAGAATGGCATGATAATTATGAACGATAAACAAGAGTAAATATAATATAATATAATAATATAATATAATATATATAATAAATATAATATATAATATATAAGTAATATAATATGGTTAGCTCAGTCTTGTTAACAAACAGTTTCATTCCATGAAATGTAAACTAAACATTGATGGCTGATCACAAATTTTTTAGGATTTGTACCTCTTTACCCCTGATTCAAGATACTGGATTTGTCAGTCTAGTTGTCTGATAATTTGCTACTTCTAGAATGAAGAAGTAACAGATTTTAGAGTCTAATTTGACTTAAAAATGCCTCAGCCTACGTCTAATTCTGTGAAATCTTCAAAATCGAAATCGGGAAAGCGAAAAAAGGCGAAAACTCGACTATTTACGTATCAGTTAGAGTTGGACGCGTTTCGCTATTTCTGTGAAAGCACTCCTCTTCATGGCTTTCAGTCAATTTGTCTCACAAAATCGCCCTGGAAAAGAATCATGTGGGCCTCCGTTATATTCTTATCATTTCTCTGTGCCGGATATCAAATAATCGCCATTATTTTCGAGTATCAGGAACAGCGAACTGCTTACGGCCTTAGCATAATAGAGGCGGACACTTTGAAGTTTCCTGATATTTTATACTGTGATGTGGATCCGGTGAACTATACGTCCATAATTGATCTACAACTCAACACTACGGCAGACGGCATCCCACTGATAAATGTGGTGAAGTTTTTCAGCACAGACTGGAATCTGACCGAAATTTACGACCGGCTGCGTCATCCTCAGCGCTACGTAGACTCCTTCATGGGACCGGTTAGGAAATTGAAAGAGATCGAATCCTCCACCGGGAATTCCTTCAAGGATATGGTAATAGCTATGGGCCATGACTGTGACAAGTTCTTTACCGACTGCAACCGCGGTGAAAAGGATGAGGCAGGAAAGGGGCTTAAGGGTATCGACTGTTGTAAGGAGGCGTATCCGATGGTTTATAATGGCTTTGGCATTTGTTACATAATGCCTGGAAGGAATCAGAGTAAGAATGAATCACTTTATGCAAATTTCGGTGCACTTCTGAGCGTTACAGCGCGCACCAATCGTGAATGGAACCGACCCGTTAGCATAGCACTGGATGGAATTTTCATTGGTCTGTCCTATTACTATTTATCCGAATTTGATTCTCAGTTTCTGACTGCCTATCCGGGTACTTTCACCCTGATTCATCTGGTACCAAAAAGAACCGTTCAGCTCAATCGTGAGCATCAAAAGTGCCAGGAAGGATCCACAGAATCGATTTACGTTTGTCATAAGCGATGCGAGCTCGCCTTCTTTATGACTTACTGTAAATGTGCGCCCGTTACTTTCATCCACTTTGTTCCTTACGGGAGCTATCGGGTCTGTGAAATCGACGAAATACTATCCTGTATGCGTAAAACTCCGAATTTGCTGGAGATTGTTGACACCTGTAAGCTAGACTGCCGTCGACCCTGTATACAGTGGACCTATCAAAATACGGTGTCAAATATTCCCTATAAGGCAAACGATCCAAACTTTCAGGACAACAACACCGAGTGGAAGCGAACAGCAACTATTCACATATTTTTCAGCTCCCTGGAATATACTGAAGTTACGCAATTCTATACCATGACACTGGAGTCTTTCCTTGGATCAATTGGCGGCCTGTTTGGTATCTACGTTGGAGGATCACTGTTAGCTGTTCTGCACTGTGTGTTCACTCTTTGTGGTAAGTCTGGTAAACCGTGCATGGCGCAAATAACATTCATATTAGATATTAAATATGTGCATAGTTCATACTTCATAGCTTTTCGATATCGATAGATTTTCATAGCGTTCAACAACCTTCCATGCATTTATTTAGTCAGTCATTTAGTCAGTCACACACATTGCTTTACCTGAAACCGAAAATAAAAGGATTGGAGTTAACTCAAGTTATCAGTAAGATCAGGCGTTGGAGTAGCTGGATATATAATTGTGAATTGTATAATGGAATTAAAAAAATAAAGCTAAACCTCTTTAGTAGTAATTAATTTGGTTTGTGGCCGGTAAAACAATAGTCAGTCATTATAAACTTAACATTAGGTACGCTCTTCGCCCAAGTACTGCAGAGCCTTCTAACCCCTGTACAAACATCGTTCTGTAGCAATGATTCAACCAGTTACTAAAATACAATAAATGTAGCGATACAACATCAACAAGAGGATTATTTTAATTTTTTGTATAACGCAACAAGTAAAAATATTTCATTCTATTTAAATTTTCCCTTACCTTTGTAGCGACTCGGAGACGGGGGTAGGTTGAAGGCTGAATAGTATATCTATCTTCGTTTGTTAGAGACAAGCTTTTCTTACTAAAAATTTTAAGTAGTTCCAAATTAAATTTTAAATCGTAGGAATTGCTTAGTGAATTTTTAAAGACTAAATTCTATTCAATTTTTAAGCAACAGATAATTATAAATTTGGATGCATGTAATGCTGAATAAGAGCATACATAAGTGCAAACAATTTCACCAAAGAAATCTGGCTGTCTATGCCTAGACCAAAAAAGTTTTTGCTAACATAGGCCCAAAGGTCTTTGAAAAAAGTTGCCGTTCGTCCAAAACTGTTCATCAATAACATACTGTCTGAAAGGACTTTTAATACTTACAATATCGAACATTTACGTAGAGTCAAATTCATTTGCATGCTCTTAAACCAGGCAATAGGCATTATTGCTTTACCATCTGCAGTAGTACTAGTATTAGTTCGGGTGTCTAGTTTGGGAGTCTTGTGTCTCGGTGAGACTTCTACGACAGCAATCAATTCTCGCAAGCTCCCCTCTTTTGGTGGGGGTGTCTTCATTGCCGAGAATTGCATTGCCGAGAATGCACATTGCCGAGAATTGCATTGCCGAGAAAGGTCAATGCTTATTTCTTGCATTGCCGAGAAAGTCAAAGAATCATAAATTGCATTGCCGAGAAAGGCATTGCCGAGAATTGCATTGCTGAGAAAGTGTCTTCATGAAACCTCATTTATCTCACAGTACACGCTCATTAAGGCTAGATGACTATTTTTATCAAGCTTCCTGCAAGTTTTAAGGCAAAATTTGCCGATTATTCATTTAAAATTCATTTATTTCAACATGCAGTTAAGTATTTGTAGACACGTCCGTTTACAAAATGCAACAAATTCTACAAGCGATTAATTGCAACGTAAACAGTTTTTCGTACGTAAATATAGATCTCCTGCGCCTCCCCCCAGCCCTAACTTTTGATTTTTTACAACAAAATTTTGTATGGTGCATACTGAAGGCCAAAATTTGCGAATTATATTCGCTTAAAAGTCATTTATTGAAGTATTCAGTTACAGTGTTTCATGAAAACACTTGCTGGAGTCATTCCTAAAATGCAAAAACACAAAAGTAACGAAAGCAATGACTTAAAATCTAGGAACGTTTAACTTAAACTTGTAGTGATTAGCAAGATTTTTATAAAAATTATCACATGGGGGCACAGAAGCCCGCTCCTAAGAACAGCTAACAACTAATAAACAACCATAAAATTTAGAATTAAAATAAAGTTGCTAAAATAAACTCATCTTAAGAGTGCTGCAACATATTCAGCTTGATATTTTTCGGAGGAGGATTTCTACTTTTACAATTTTTCCGGGGGGGGGGGGGTATTTTTAGCAGGAAAGATTTCATCCTGACATCGACTGTCAGGAAAAGAAAAGAGTTCCCAATCTTCGCAGCAGTAATTTTTGTTGCTTCTGTGTTTTCTACATTTTAGGATTGATTGGAGCAAGTGTTTTTGAAAATTTAAAATTTTGCGAGATCTCTTGCACCTTCCCCCAGCCCCAAATTTCGAATTTTTGACCTTAAAATTTAAAAATTTAAAATTTTAATTGGTTGGTAGGGAGACCAAGGTCATCAAAAACTTGGATACAAGTGAAAACTGTAAGCTTATACAGAACTAACGAAAAGTTGAATAGAAAAACTGATTTCAAATTCGTGGTCAGCGCTTCACAAAACACCTGTATGCTTTCAGCAGAACCAGGAACAAAAATTTTTATCTAGTTGGTATCCTCTACCAATTTAAAATTTAAAATTTTTAATTTTAAAATTTTAAAATTTTTGAATTCATCGCGTTTAGTATGCACCCATACAAAATTTTATGGTAAATAAATCGAAAGATAGGGCTGGGGGGGGAGGCGCAAGAGATCTATTTACGTACAAAACCTGTTTACGTTGCAATAGTCGCTTGTAGAATTTGTTTGTTTCATTTTGTAAACGGACGTGTCTACAAATACTTAACTGAATGTTGAAATAAATGAATTTTAAATGAATAATCGGCAAATTTTGCCTTAAAACTTGCAGGAAGCTTGTTCAAAATAGTCATCTAGCCTTAATGAGTGTGATACATGAGCAGCATAAATAAAGCAGGTTTCATAAAGACACTTTCTTAGCAATGCAATTCTCGGCAATGCCTTTCTCGGCAATGCAATTTATGATTCTTTGACTTTCTCGGCAATGCAAGAAATGAGCATTGGCTTTTCTCGGCAATGCAATTCTCGGCAATGCCTTTCTCGGCAATGTGCATTCTCGGCAATGCAATTCTCGGCAATGAATGTTACCCTTTTGGTGGTCAGACAGTTTTTACAAGAGAGTTGTCTGAAATAGTGTTGGGATTGGCCGAAATTTTCCTTGGTTGGCTTTGCTTGGCTTGGCCGGAGTTTAAAGTTGGCCAGTCAATTGGCCGTTGGCCGTTGGCCGACCAACGGCCAACAGCCAACGGCCAAGGTTGGCCGTTGGCCGCTGGTTGGCCGTAGGCTGTTTGTAAGTTATTGGCCGTTGTTTAGCTATTTGCCAACGCTGGATAATGGAATTTACTATTTTTATTCCTCTGCCGCGCTTAATTATACTTCAACTTAATTAAACTTTATTCATAATGATTTATCCAAGGCAAGCTCTAGCTCCAATCCGCGTTAATTCTGTTTAATTTTGCTGGCGACTACAATGAATTGATGAGACGTTAACCACTGGACAAAGTTAAAAACTAAGTTGTTAGCACAATTAAAATTTGCATGCAATTAGCAAATTTTATTGAAAAAAATTGTAACTACGATAAATGAGTACAGTCGTACTGCAAAGTTGGAGCTAAGTGTCAACATCTTATGCAGGTAAACTGAAAATCTGTAGTAATGTATCTAATGTAACGATTATAATGCAATATGTGCTCGATATATGCAGCAAATTAAATCTGCAACACAGTTGAATTCAGCAACACACATAATCAGTAAATTAGAGATCTTCGCCAGCAGTCGGCCTTTGGCCAACCAGCGGCCAAAGGCCAACCCTGGCCGTTGGCTGTTGGCCGTTGACCGGCCAATGGCCAATGGCCGGCCAAGCCAATTGGCTGGGATTTTTTCGGCCAACGGCCAATGGCTTGGCTGGCCAATGGCCGGCCATTGGCCAGCCATTGGTCGCACCAGCCAACGCACAACACTAGTCTGAAATGAAAACCAAGTGAAAACTGATGTAAGAGAAATGTTGTTATCTTTTTAAGATATTTAGCTATTCTAATTAGTGACAGAAACCGTACATGAAAAGCTAGTTTGCCTTGGGATGAACAGCTGTAGTCTCACATGGCCGTAATCCGCGCCGAATACTTTGACATCACTTACAAATTTCAGAGCTAATTGACTTTCAGTGTAACAAAAAATAACCTTCAAACTACTATTAGTTATTCTCCGTTGGTGAATAACCTTGGTTATGTACTTGTCATCGCTTACAATGTCATGTCAGTTTTAATAGAACAACATAGGACAAAACGGCACGTAGGGGGACAGAATGGCACAGAACGGCACAGAACGGTAAGGCACAAAACGACGCGACAGAAAGGCACATCGAAACGACACCCATATAGAACAGCACAGTAGCACATGGAAATAACAAACATGGCATCAACAAAAAGACGGCCAAGAAAGAAACAGGTTAGTAGCAAGAAAGGGTTAGCGCAGAAGAAACAGAAATACAATAGCAACGCGAAAAGAAAACAAATACTGTAGGAAACAGAAGAACACAAAGCTAGGTAACTTCCTCCGTCGAAGCAGGGTGAGCAAACATAGAGCAAGTGACGCTGAGCCTCCGATGATGATCGTCCTGTATATAGCAATCACGGGATGAAGCACTTAACCAGCGGCCATGTTTCTGAAGAAGGTCCAAAGAGACACCCGAATTGGCGGCGAGTGAGGCTCCTCCACTACGGAGGCTATGAAGCCCGAAACGGTTGGGATTATCAACGCCAATGGCGGAGAGAGCAGAACGAAAATTGGACATGGCAGTCGAGTGAGAGAGCTTAGTTCCAGGCAAAAACTTGAAAGATCCGCTGCGGGTATGATGGAGTTTGCAAAAAATGAAGACTTCGCTGCTGAAAAAAGACTGGGCCATGGCGAGGTACTTACTGAGCAGAGTGTAAGGGCAATCCACGTCGCCCGATTTCCCTAAGGTTACTTGATTTCCGCGGCGATACGGATCAGTCTTACTCTGTTCGATGTACAATGACAAGGAATCAGACTCGAAACTGACATCCCGAAATCGCAGATTTTGGAGTTCCTGGAAGCGTAAGAACCCGTAGTATCCGACTGATAGACATAGACATAGCTGTAGTAATGTATCTAATGTAACGATTATAATGCAATATGTGCTCGATATATGCAGCAAATTAAATCTGCAACACAGTTGAATTCAGCAACACACATAATCAGTAAATTAGAGATCTTCGCCAGCAGTCGGCCTTTGGCCAACCAGCGGCCAAAGGCCAACCCTGGCCGTTGGCTGTTGGCCGTTGACCGGCCAATGGCCAATGGCCGGCCAAGCCAATTGGCTGGGATTTTTTCGGCCAACGGCCAATGGCTTGGCTGGCCAATGGCCGGCCATTGGCCAGCCATTGGTCGCACCAGCCAACGCACAACACTAGTCTGAAATGAAAACCAAGTGAAAACTGATGTAAGAGAAATGTTGTTATCTTTTTAAGATATTTAGCTATTCTAATTAGTGACAGAAACCGTACATGAAAAGCTAGTTTACCTTGGGATGAACAGCTGTAGTCTCACATGGCCGTAATCCGCGCCGAATACTTTGACATCACTTACAAATTTCAGAGCTAATTGACTTTCAGTGTAACAAAAAATAACCTTCAAACTACTATTAGATATTATTTAAATCTGCAGTTAAATTTGTTTCAGAAATCCTTAAATGGCTGCTGATTGGACCGAGTGAAAATACTCTTCGTGCAGTCAATCGAATAGATTCAAACTCGGCTGGACTTGAATATAATGATCAGTGCACCGTAACAATGCTGGAACCGGCTGAGGAAACGAAGGCACGCCTGAAATCCAGCTTTCGAAGAAAAAGCACAAGCCTGGGTGTGGATAGAATGTCTTCTTATCCGCTTAATCACACTGTAACATCGCCTAAAATTGCCAGACCAAAATTTCATAGTAACAATTTGTCCCCTCCTATTTGGGTTGAACAAGACAACGGAGACATTAGGTGATTCTTGAATATATAAAGAACAGGGACCGTTTGAAGAAAGCATCACTTCGAGCCTCATAAGCATCAAATGATTACTGTTTTTTTTGTTAAGAAGCGAAGTTCAGAGCCAGAAATACTGATTTGTTTTCATTATTAGATATTATTGCAGCTGTTACGAACATTGCCTCGATGGTCACTGATCCATAATTTGTGAAGTAATAAAACTTCGAATGCATAACTGTATAGTTTTGGGGTTCAACTAATGTTCCGTGTGAATGGAAATTGTCACAGAAAATAGCCCTAATCTGATTAGTCACCACATCTTAGTAACAAAAAACAGAAATACTACTTCATTAGCTTTCCACCTCTGGAACAAAAAGCAGTCACCGCCAGAGTTCCAGCAAATGGAAGTATCACAACTACTAAGGTACGTCTTCGCAAAGAATAATTTGACGTCCAATTGCCACTCGTCTTTTGGATAGAGCTGAAAGTCGGTCATACTCCGATAATGTCGTTGCCTGCTTCAATTCAAATCAAAAAAATTAAAGATCTAATACTCATTAACACTAACCATAGCGGTCAATATTTGCAACTATTGCGTCAGTACTCAGTAGTAAATGTTTCATACTATTTCTGGATGAAGTTGTTAACATTTTTGTCTTTTGACAGTCACCTTCAAATTGTTTGTTCTGTCTGTGTTCGAGATAAACATTCTTTGACCTGCGGTATTTCGGTGAGGACGATTAAGGGGGGGACTACGAACGGGTTGGCACGACATCGTCGGAGAGACCTATATACTTCCCCCCAACGTTAGCCAACATATCAAATTAAAAAAAGCCCTCGACATCACTTGTATAGCTTGTTGTCTTGATGCAACTGTTTCAGAGCATTTAGCTACTGCGCGTAACCTGCGGTATTTCGGTGAGGACGATTAACTTTCTAATTGAACAAGTACTAAGCAGCACGCAGCACACAGCAAAGTATTTTTGCTCATGGCTTAGCATGTCTAGGCACTCGAAGAGGCCCTTAAAATGCTGTTCTCTGCAGTCCTTCTAAAAGCGGGCAAGAGGCGGAGAGACGAAGGTCACGGATAGAAAAAGTGACCCAAGCCAGACTGACGTGCAGCTATTGGTCACACCAGCCGCAGCTGAAGCAACCTCAGTGACCCTCAGACCAAGCGCAGTTGTCAACTCCAAGTGAGCTTGGCCCCCGCTTACCAATAGCAACTAGGATGGAGGAAACTCAAATTTGCCCGCTTGGAAGGCAAATGGTTTTGAAAGACTAACGGCTGCAGAAGAGGGTCGGACGGGCGGCCAAGCCTTAGATAGGAAAGACGGAAATAATCAGCATCCAGAGAACTAAACGGTGAACAGTAATACAATGCTGGTGTGGAATGCAGACGAAGCTTCAGAAGCCTCAGCTGACCAGCACAATAAACGTAAAATAAGTAAAATAAAGATTGTAATGTCTTTTGGATTGAGATGCCGCAACAAACACAGGGGACCTTTTTCACCCGCCCTGCATGTTGCCGTTAGTAGTATAGGGAGGTAAAATGGAGTATTATCGGGGGGGGGGGGGGGTTATGAGGTTGTGGAGGAAAGTTGGGGGGAGGTTGTGGAGAAAAATTGGGGGAGGTTTTCTGGGTTGTGGAGTTAGGGGGAGGTTTTCTGGGTTCTGGAGTTGGGAGGGGGGTTTTCTCGGTTGTGGAGGAAAATTGGGAGGAGGTTTTTGAGGTTGTGGAGGAGGTGACCGGAACCACGGTCGACCCAAGGTCAATTTTCAGAGTTGACCCTTTTCTTCCGGAAAACTTTATCTAGGAGGTTTTCTGGGTCGGGGAATTCAAAAATGACCTTAGTTTTGCTCAATTTGTTCACCTTCATGCTGGACATAACCGAAACCATGGCCCACCAAAGGTCAAATTTCAAAGTTGTCCATTTTCGGTCAAAAACTTTACCTAGGGGTTTTCAGGGTGGTAGATTCTGAAAATGATCTCAGAATTTAGCTAGGATGAAAGCTCCGCGCTGACCCTTGGCCGGAGCCATAGCTGACCCTAGGTCAAATTTCAAAGTTGTTGGTTTTCACCAGAAAAACTGCATCTTGGGGTAAATTGCTGTCGTAGAATCTAAAAATGGTCTCAGATCTTGGCCACAAAGTAACCTCCATGCTGTAAGGGACCCATAGCCGGAACCCTCTTACCCTAGATCTGAACGAAACGGAAAAACGTTAAGGTTTTTGGGGTCGTGAATTTGTCAATGATCCTTGAATTTGCAGGGTGCGACCGCTAGTGATCGAACATTTTGTCTGATGTGTGAACGGCCGATACAGGCGGATGTGTTTTATTGACAAAAAAGCAACGACAATACTGTACCATAATAATATGGTTCAGCAAAATATGGTACAACAACACTGTACAACAACAATACTGTACAACAAAAACACTGCACAAAAATAATATAGTCCAACAAGACAACTGCACAAAATACTGTAAAGTGTCAAATTATCTACTAGAGTCCAAAAACGTCTGCAACAGTTGTTCGGCACGGTGTCTAGAGCATTGTCGTCTGTACTGAGATGACATTTGGGCATGAAACCAGCAGCACGGCAGCCCGTTAACATCTGAGATATCATTGAAAGATGGGTAGCCCAAATGTTTACCACCATCATAAACAAGAATGTCCAGGTTATTACTTGCAAGTGCATGTAGTAGTCGATGATATTGTGTGTCTCCGTTGGTAATTACCACATCCACCCCATATCGATGAAGCACTCTGCAATAGAGTTGTTGGCCGGCCGAGGAATCCGGCCGGCCTGCCGGGTAAGATGCAGCCGGCCGGCCGGTCTTCAGAAAAAGGATACTACTTGATTTTATCTGTTATACATAACCAGGAGTAACTGTATGCATCAATTAATGCTAAATATTTTGCAAAATACACGAAAAATAGGGCAAAACTGGTACCGGCCGGCCGGTTTGCATCACCCGGCCGACCGGCCGGCCGGAAACGGCCGGCCGGCCGGGTTCACAAGCTCGGCCCGCCGGGTCCGGCCGGCCGAGTCAAAAAACCGGCCGGGCAACAACACTACTCTGCACACCTTTTCCAAAATAAAAAGAGCCGTTGCAGTAATTGGAGTGGTACTGCCATTCCTAAATCTGTAGAACACCGCCTGTCGGTGAATGGGCATCAAATGAAATAGGGATGGAGGACGTGGGATATATGTTTCATGCACAGTGTGTCCATTGGGTAGGAGTATTAATACCGTCATTTCCAGTGTGACGTCATCCATCTTATGTAAGTCATTAGAAACCATCGTAACAAAACCAATAGTAGCCATTGTAGTGCAAACGTTAAACTGACAAACACTAGCGCTAAACACTGCCTCGGGACATAACTACCTGGCAAAAATCTTGTTTTTATTGATCATGTGTCATCACTTTAAACTAGATAAAACCGGTTATGCGTCATCATTTAAAACTAAATCATTTTAAACTAGCTAAAACCGGTTATGAGTCATCAGTGATTAATTACCTTGTTCGTCTAGTTAAACACGTTTTTAATGCCAAATGGTGGAAACTTCAGTCTGAGGTTTATTGTTTGTCTTTTCTTAAGTCGAATTCTTGATGTAGGTGACGTAGAGTTCGACATTCTGTTTCTTGTTGAGCATCATAGCGATTTCCCATTTTGGGAAGTGCTCAACATCCGTCAATCCGATTGGTAACAAGCAGCCGCTGCCAGTGTTGACAGTCATTGACACTTTGCTCATTCCATTTAACAGCTCCTCCAGTCTTCCGGCCCAGCTTTCTCTATTCATTGGGACGCGATCATCAGTTTGAATCCAAATCAAACCAAAGTTTGATTCTCTGTGTTGATATGGATAAATCATTGCAGTTGTCTGTTGTTGTTTGTTGTCTTTTGTAGCTTGCAATCTCCAAAACGTCAATCCTTTATAATAATTTAGAAGTGCCCTGCAAGAATTCGCTTGATTACAGTCAAATCATTGTGATCGGTGAATTTGACTTCTTCCATTTTGTCGTATACGTAGGTCAGTCGTCGAGTCTCACCATAGCAATATTCAATGCAGTGGTCTAAATCCAGGTACTCGCACCCTGATTTGTTCCGCTTCGTGCTGCCTGTTTCTCTACACAAATGCAAATTGCAATCAGATAGGCGATGGTACAAACTTCTTCCTTTATTTGGGTGAAGAGATAGTACAGTCTCATTGGACTTTGTGATTATTACGTCTCGATCGCACATGGTAACATTGAAATCATTACTGGCGTAGGGTGCATCACAAGCTGACGCTAAAACTAATAGGTTGAGTGCTACTGTCGAAATCATTGTGCAAAGTCCTTATTGTAATATCCTTAATACATTCCTTTGTCGTTAAGTTCTTTTTATTAACACTCGGAAACGTGATGTCATTTCGTGATTGTCTATATCATTACAACCATAGGTGACCACAATGAGTGTTGATACAAATGGCACACCATATTTCTACCGCTTTGCGATATAGTCGATCTTCAGTTGTCAAGTTCCTGCAGAATTCTATAAACACATGGATTCTAGGCACAGTTACGTCATCAAATAGATGATCACATATCTTCATTAAAGTATCAAGAGTGGGGTTTGCTTCCTTAGCCATCTGTCGTAACTCTGGATTTGAAATAGTCGTACAGTGCTTAACATAACTTAATACCTTGTCCATGTCTACATTAATATAAAGACAGTAAGCATAGGTATGTATGTACGAATGTATGTATAAACACAGAAATGGAAGTAAAGTGTTTTGCTTTTATTGGATTGACGGTGGCAGTCTCAAGTGTCACTATATTAATTATGACCACGGCTTATGCATTTTTACCCATACCCCGGAATGACACTTTTGATCCAATTATCATTCAACTACACCCAAACAGAGAAACAGAGTTAATTCAAAACGACCAAAGAGAAACCTTCAGTAAAAAAGCATTGTACAAAGTGCAGCAGTTTTTTCATAAGTGCTTCAACCAAAACTGCAACTTAATTAAAATAGATTGTGTATTATGTCCTTATAAGGCGGAACAATATAACATTACACTCTGTATGGCTGACGACAAGCAAGTCATGTTTGCAAGAATTGGGTCAATGCACGTGACAAGAGAAGATCTACTGAGAATATACGAACCGTGAAAGTTAATAAAAAGACCCAAGATCATATAAAGTTATGTGCCAACTAAACACTTGTATATGCATTCGAGACAGTTACGCTTTTGTACTTACTGCGGAAAGCCCTACGTTAACGTCAAGCCATTGAACAATCATATTATTGCACAACATGGTGACGACCTGCAAAGTATGCCAGACGACCTTCGCGGACATGAAGAAGAAGCGAAAGGCACATGCGCAATGAACACCCACGCTCTTGCTGTGGGCAGATCTTCAACACAATGAGAAACCTCAAATGGCACAATACTCTACACCAAAAGAACAGAAAGAAGATGCAAACAACGGACTGCATAAAGACCAAAACCAAAAGAGGAGATGACCTGATGCTGGTGTCGGACAGTCACCCATTTTCAAACTACTACAGAGCCAATTCTGTCATTTATGGTGTACCTTTTCGAAGCGTGCAACAATTTTATGTGGCAGAAAAGGCAAAATGGCTTGGCGATCATGACAACTACAACCTTGTTGTGCAAGCCTGGACACCGGAAGAAGCTACTTGAATCGGAACAACTCTATCGACCGAGTATGATGAAGAATGGCAACAATATCGTGTGCCTACAGTGGAAATGGCTGTCAGAGAAAAAGTGCGACAGAATGCCCACATTGAGCAACTGCTACTAGATAGTGGAACTGCTCAAATTGCTGTGGCTACAATGGACCCTTACAGGGGAATTGGTATGGAAGCGAATGACAGATTATCCCTAAACCCCAAAAACTGGCTGGGTAAAAATGTGCTTGGTAAACTACTGATGAAGATTCAAATCGAAGCCAAAGGAGAAAACTAAATTGCAGAAAGCAACAAGTGTTAATAAAAATACTTCCGCCTACCATCTAAATACCTTCTACTAGCTGTTTGATGGTAATGGCACTTATACCAACCCCGTTTTTGATGTTTCAACATCCATTTACCTGCACTGTAGCAGCTCCTACTGAAGCTGGAACAACTACATTTGTGTCAAGACTTTTACAACATGCAAACCAAATGATTAAACCTGAACCAGACAGAATCTTATGGTGCTACGCAGAATGGCAAGAAGCCTATGAACGACTCCCGCATGTGACGTTTCAGAAGGGATTGCCAGATTTAGAAGAACTAAAGCGCAATAAGCACTTGAACACACTGATTGTATTGGACGACCTCATGTCTGAAGTTACAAAGGATTCTAAACTGAAACAGTTCTTCACTCGAGGCTGCTACCACTGGTCATGTAGTGTGATACACATTACCCAAGATATATTCTTTGCCAGAAGAACAAGCAGAATCAATGCACAATACATTGTACTCATGAAAAATCCAGTCGATAAACTAACACCTCTTAACTTGGCGAAGTAAATGTACCCAGGAAAGGTAGACGGTTTCATGCAAGCTTTCAGCCATGCTACCAGCAGACCACATGGCTACCTACTGCTTGATCTTGATCAGGCAACACCGGAGGAATTCAGAATACGAACCAACATATTACCAGAGGAGCTGAATGGTGTTTATACGCTGACATAAACATAAAAGGCATAAAGACGTAAACCCATAAAAACCATATATATACTGCATATTGCCTCGCATTATGGCCAAGAGATTAAAAAAGAACGCTGACTACTTGAGTGTCCTTTGCAAGTGTAGCCCGAAGCAACGCAAACCTATACTCAAAACCGCAGATAACCGACTAATTGGAACTAATTAATCTGTGACTGCGTGGAAAACGTACTTGCTGGAAACGTACCGCTAACTGATAACGAAAAAGGAAGACTGAAGAAGCACATAAACGTGCTAAGACGTGTACGTGAAAAGAAGAGTTTGGCCAGCAAACGAAAGGAAATTGTACAACACGGAGGATTTTTGCCCACAGTATTGGCTCCTCTCATTGGTGTGGTTGGAGGTCTAATTAGTGATTTGATTTTAAGAAGATGATGGAATACTCGATACTGGTACGACCAGACTATTTTGAACAACATGAAGAAATATCTGCAAAACAGATAAAACAGGCATTGCAGCAAAAGGTGCCCGATGATGTTAAACTGGCTCTATACCGACAAGAAAACTACCGTAATCGTCTCATCAAAGAGAAACCCAAAACCACGGTAACGGTTAAATCAGACCTGCCAGTACAGACTCACCAAGAAACTGCTCAGACTCATCACATTATTGTCAATAACGTACCACGGGCGTTTCAAACTAAAGGACAGATGCTGATCCAGCACCTGCAAAACATCAGAGGGTTCAGAGTAAACGATAAAGGGGAAATTGAATATAATGGTCAAGTTGTACCAGGATCACGCATTTTTGATCTGGTACACGATTTTGTTCGTAAACGAAAGACGAAAACAGCCCAACCAGGTGACAATTTATTCACCGAAGCTCTGCAAGATAGCAACGTACCGCGCGAATTTATAGGCAATTCTTCTCGTTGGATGGACATTGCAAAGCATAAAAAGCAAGTTGGTAGTGGTTCTAATGTTTCAAAGGCCCTAAAACGACTAAAATGGAAGCGCTCTTAGATAAACTGTACTACAATCCAAATAAAAGCAGTGCATTCACAGGCCTAGTACCTTTATTTAGTGCACCAAAACGCTTTATGCCAGACATCACCATCAAAGATGTCCGAAAATATCTGCAGCAACAGTATACATATACAATGCACAAACCCATCAGGCGAAACTACCCAAAAAGACGCTATGTTGTTGTGGGTATAGATAAACTGTTTCAAGTTGATTTGGCTGACATGGTCCGAGTAGCCGAAGAAAATGACGGATACAAATACCTTCTTACATTCGTAGACGCATTCTCCAAATATGCATGGGTAGTGCCAGTAAAGTCAAAAACGGGCAACGATGTGTCCACCGCCTTTAAAACCATATTGGAATGTGGTCGAAGACCGAAAAATTTACAGTCAGAAATTGCTCAAGACCAACAAGATTCACTTTTACACCTGCAACAATCCCGACATTAAATGCAGTCTTGTGGAGCGATTTAACGGGACCATCAAAACGAACCTCTTCAAGTACTTTACTAAAAACAGAACGTACAAATACATTAATGTACTGCCCCGATTTGTAGCTGGTTATAATAATTCTAAACACAGAAGCATAAAAGTGACCTCAAATATGGCTTCCGATCCGAAAAACCAAGAAAAAGTGACAATTAATATGTACAGCACCCACTTTCCTTTTAATTATGCTACTCCAAAACTTAGTGTAGGTGATATTGTAAGAATTAGTTAAGAACTAAAGTTAATTAATTAAGAATTTTTGACAAGGGGTATTTTCCAAATTGGTCTGAGGAACTGTTCAAAGTTACAAAGACTTCACCGGAGAAGCCACCCATGTACGACATTAGTGATTTGCAAGGCGAAGTTGTGGAGGGTCGGTTCTACGAACAGGAACTCCAAGTTGTTACCGAACCACAAACTTACTTTGTGGAAAAAGTCATAAAAATAAGGGGAAGAGGTAAACGAAAACAGTATTTTGTCAAGTGGCTAGGATACTCCGACAAATTTAACAGCTGGATTGACGAAAATGACGGCTTTTTACCTTCATCTACCTAGCAGCACTAATAGGCTTTAATACTCTCAGTAGCTTTCGCGTAAAGCTATCACACCGCATCGACTTGGACGGTCCATGGGAAGTGGTACTTGTAGAGTTTATTCATCCGGTGACATGGGCAAATCTAGGTAGAAAAGTAGACGCAATCACGAGTATTCATTTCTCTGGTGACAGCTCAAAGGCAAAATCTCTACCCTCTCGGCACTACGAAACCGTACAAGACTTTTGTGAGGATCTAAACAAGAGCATACGGTACATGAAAAATAAGAATGGAGAGGTAGCCGAAGTCAAATTCTACTTTGACAATGACCTGCACCGAGTGGTGTTTAAGGTGTTTGAAAATCCAGATAATCTTGAACACCCCAACTTCTTTAGTGTCAAGTTCAGTGAAAGGCTTGCCTACATGCTCGGATTTAGCGAACGACTTCTAGATTCACAACCTCCAAGAAAAGAAAGGGTAAATATAGACGACTGGGACGCATTAACATCGTCTGGTGTTGTAACTACACACAAAATTGTCGCCAACGGAGAGCCCGATATGAGGCCAGGATTTTACTCCATGTACGTTTACTGTGACATAGGTGCTCCACAAATTCTTGGTAATGTTACTTCCCCAATTCTTAGAGTTGTTCACGTTGAGGGTGAACACGGGGATATTGTCGATAAATCTACAATAACCCTCACTACGTGCCTGTTCTAAAGAAGGAATTTGACACCATCGAAATCAATATAAAGGACGACGTTGAACGACATGTAGGATTTAACTACGGAAAAGTGTTTGCAAAGTTACACTTTAGAAGACAGCAGCTATCAGAACTCCATATTATTCCGAAAGCGTGGACATGTGGCACCACAGTTTGCTACAAACTGGAGGGGCATACTACAGAGGAGTGCCGTATCAAAGAGGAGCCGGATTCGGAAAAGTACTAGGTGGACTATTTAGAGCGATATGGCCTACAGTACAAAACATTGGTGCAGAAGTGGGAAAAGAGGTCCTTCGCACCGGTTCTGAAGTAGCCCGAGACAATTTAAACAGAGGAGAGGATATTAAGTCTTCTCTAAAGCGACACTCAAAGATTACAATTGGAAGAGTGTTGGAAAATGCCGGTAAAAATATGCAAGAAGGGCAAGGCATTGGAAGAAGAAAGCGTCCAAATAACATAAAAACTATAAGCGGAGGAAGCAAATTTAAACGCAGAAAACAATAAGACATATTTACCTACGGCTAAACAACTTGACGCGGAATCTAACCCCGGGTTCAAGAGTGAACTAGACCTATTTACGCTCCCACCTACCCAAGTGGCTGTGGAAAAGGGATATTGGTCGGAAAACTACCCTCAAAATCCTGCAACCAATTCTGGTCCTTACAGGATACTCGTGGCCAGGGATGCTTACATGCTTGGTCTCAACAAAAACTATCTCTATATTAAGCTCAGAATAGCAATAGCTGTAACTGCGACAGCAGATGGGACTTACCAAGTTGCACCAATTAACCTAATTGGAAAGACCCTGTTTGAGCGACTTATTGTGAAACTGTCAGACAAGGAAGTTTACAACTCTGGACCTCTTTACTCTTACCAGGCATATTTGGAGACACTGCTAAATTACGGATGGGATACAAAGAACTCACATTTACAACTGGGCCTGTTTCACAAAGATGGTGATTTTAAGCGAGACTCCAAAGCAGCCGGAAAACGAGCCAAACCGTTTATGGACAACAACACAGTTGAACTGATAGCACCATTACACTGCGATCTATTCAAACAAGAACGATACATACTTAGTGACTGGAACTCGCTCCAGAACTGCATCGCAACAGGGACAATTTTTGCTTAATGAGTAATGGAACAACCTGTAAAATACTAATCGATGACATCAGATGGTACGTTTGGAAAGTTAAGCCGCAAGAGTCTCTTTCGCTCGCTATAGAAAACATACTACAGGCGCCAAATACAGCAAAGTACCCTATAAGAAGGATAAAAATGGCTACACGGCACATTGCAGCCGGGTCTCAGCATATCATTAAAAACTCAATTTACAGTGGCCAGTTGCCGAGAAGGGTAATAATTGGTCTGGTTGACGCTGAAGCATTTAATGGGGCCTTTACCAAGAACGCGCTAAAACT
The DNA here is from genome assembly GCA_030248195.1 of Trissonchulus latispiculum. Classification (NCBI taxonomy): domain Eukaryota; kingdom Metazoa; phylum Nematoda; class Enoplea; order Enoplida; family Ironidae; genus Trissonchulus; species Trissonchulus latispiculum. Next base: position 5,817 of record JASAND010001962.1, on the reverse strand, counting down.
TGAACATTGTAACGTCACAGAGATTGCGCTGAAATGTGGTGACGAGTACGTACCAAAATATCCTCTGAAAATGGACTGGAAGGCGTATCAGTACAGCTTCCCTTACATGTACCTCAACGAAAACTGTGACATGACTAATCTGAACAAAGGGATGGATATTTCTTTATAACGATTTTGCAAATGGATATACCCTGTTTATGTTTGAGCTCACTGCCGACAATGTAGACACTGGTGCAATGGAACTGATTAGAGAAGGTGATCTAAGCCTTGCAATGACCCTCAAGGAAGCTTTGCCTGCTGCAGACTTCCCACAAGGAGTAGTTATAATCAGATATGGAGAGTTTGATAACCTCATTGCTATTGATGTAAACAGAACGCCATTTTTTGACTACGCAGTATGAACAGTAACGAGATTGAGAAGACAATGAAAGGTGCAAAGGTTTCATTGGGGTATTCCCCAGTAATCAGTTGCCCGACATCAAGTCCAAACCCGCCTGCTTTATAGCCAATACTGACCCATCCGATAAACCTGGTGCACATTCGGGTTCGGGTTCGGGTTCGAACTCCCTCCCCCACTTTTCCCCCAGCCACACATATGCCGCCCATGGTAGTATTACTGAAAATCCAATTTTCGTGACACCCACGATTTTCAGATGTTTGTACCCCGCCCCCCCCAAGTTTTGGCCAAAAAATTGCCAAATAGAAAATTTAGTGTTTTTAAGAAATTAAAGTTTTTTTAAAAAAGAGACCACCTCTCCCTAATTCAAAACCCCGCGTTCCGCACACAGACTTTTTGCCCTCCACAGCCCCCAATCCCTTCAGTTATAAGCTATTGAGCCGTTTAAATCGTCAATCGTCACGTCTGCATCTCTAAGGAAGAAAGATCGTGCACGACGTTGCCTAGCAAAGGTTTAGCAGGCATTACACTTTTTGAGAATTTTGAATGTGCGATATCTCCAGCTGCAACAATCTGCAAAAATCAGAACCTGGCCAGTAAAATTCTGCAAAAATCCTGTAAAATTCCCGTAATTATGCAGGCGTCTCACGTTAAAGGCGGTTAAAATCCTGCGGTTAAAATACAGAAAATTTTGCATTTTAGGCCACATTTTGGATTTTCTGATTTCCCAATTTTGGGGAGGATTCGGTGGAATATGTAGGTGTGGCTGGCAAAAAGATTGGTGATGGGGGTTTGAAAAAAGGGAGGGGGGTTTGGCAAAAAAGCGGGTGGGGGAGTTTCACCGGAAATTTTGTTTGAGGGGGTAAACTTCGGAAATTTGGTGGTTGACCCCCGAAATGTGATGGGGAGTACCTCCCCGAACCCCCCCCCCCAAATTTCGGACCTCAGAAAATTCAAAAAACGGCCTAAAAACGCAAAATTTTCTGTATATTAACGCCTTTTTTTGTCGAAACAAGGCTTGTTTTTATCGTTTTAGGCGTTTTTACACCGTTTTAAACCAATTTTAAGCCAAAATTTGAGAAAAATTTTTCAAACAATGACCATTTTTAGCAAAATTTAGCTAGCTTTTTGACCCCAAAAACTGCTGGGGCTGGGGGGTGTCCGGGGGGAGGGGGGTTCGGGGGGGGGGGGGTAACCCAAAGTGGGGGGAGGGATAGTCCAAAAATCTGGGGAGGGGGTAAAGGGTAAAGTTGGTCGAAAATTTTGGGGGGAATACCCCCCCCCCTGGTGAAACTATGCACAGGAAAACTTTTTTCTGAAAAAACCTGGAAAAATTCTGGATTATTATTTTCCAGATTTTTTCCAGAAACTTTCCAGACATTTTTGAGACACTTTCCAGACTTTTTCCAACTTTTTTCCAGACATTATCCAGAAATTTTCCAGACATTTTCCAGAATTTTGTACACATTTTTAAATTTTCCAGACTTTTTCCAGACTTTTTGAGGAGCCGTCCGCATTTCTTTCCTGACTTTTTCCAGGTTTTATCCAGAGCTTTTCCGGTCATTTTCAAGACCAAGGATGTTTGTCGAATGAATTTTCCAGACATTTTCCAGGAATTTTCTACACTTCTTCCAGGTTTTTTCTGAATCAATCTGGCTTACTTTTCAGACATTTTCCAGACTTTTCCCGGACATTTTCAGACTTTTTCTAGACTTTATCCGGGTTTTTTTGAATCAATCTGGTTTACTTTCCAGACATTTTCCAGACTTTTTCTAGACATTTTCCAGGTTTTTTCTGAATCAATCTGGTTTACTTTCCAGACCTTTTCCAAACTTTTTCAGGACATTTCCAGACTTTTCTAGACGTTTTCCAGGTTTTTTATGAATCACTCTGACAATCAAACAATTCACAAAAATGGTTCTTGATTGCTCAAAAGTCTTTCACATAGCAAGTATAATCCTCTCTTTCACGTGAACAGCTCAAAATGGCATTTGGACTTAATTTTTCGGAAGAAGGTGAACTTGGTTTTGGCGGAGCGCATGCTTCGCTAAGCTAACGTGATCAAAAGGCACTCTGGAAGAAAGAGAAAACCGAAAAACTGCTGAAACAACGTTTATATTATTTTAATTTAAAAACTTATATATGTTAACTGACAAATTTGATGAAATCTAGCCAGCTGATCCTGCGAATTTTGATGTTTGATTCTCTCACTTATCGTAAGAAATATATATCGCAAAAATAACGGCGGATATGTGGTCAGCGAGGCCGATTTTTCATGGTTCAAGGTTTCACGTATATATAAAATTGCTAATATGAATTACCATTACCGAATATTATATATAGTTCAACTTTTGCTTTCCCTCCCCCAAAATTGGGGGTCCCGGGGGGGGGGGGGGACGGACGGAGCCCCCGACCCACCCCCCACCTCGGTGTGCCCATGTGTTATACATACACCAAAGGTATACACCTACAAATGTTGAAATATAAGGCTTTACCCCAACAGGTTTTGGATATTCGGAAAGTCAAAAAATTAGCTAAGTTTTGCTTAAAAATGTTCATTTTTGGTAACACTTTCTCACATTGCTGCAAATATTTACGTTAACTTTCGAAATGTTTGTGCTATCTCCAATTTTTTACTGAGCGTATATACCCTTCCCTTTCTAGCCAAACGGACCCCTCTCTACTTTTCATGTTAAGATTTTTTACTGTTTAGATATGTACAGTAGGGCGGTGATGCCCTACTGTCATATTTTATTATTATCTAAAAAGATTCTTTATCCAAAATTAGTCCGAACTTATGTGCCTAGTTTTTGTTGAAATTGCCCCGGTAGCTCACAATTTGTGTTTGAAATAATGTAAATGTCTGTGTTTTTGCAAAGATAGATCAGCAATTTGTCATTTTGGTTTCGAAATTCTCTCAAAAGTCTATCTAAAATTTGATTGGCTGGGCAGGTCACGTGTGATCACGTGATCGTATGTTCTTTCGTTACTTTTCAAAAACCCAGTCAGTCTTAGTTTTGCGCTTGACGTGTGAAGTCGGTTTTTCTTTACTTGCTCCGGTCCGAATTTTATGCTTCTCTATATTTCACCTGCCTACCTTTGGGACTCTCGAGTGCTATTGAAATCCGGGATAGGAGAGTAAATAGCCTCCCATCTGGTGATAGGTGGGGCGGGAGTTCCCAATTATATAACTATTCGGGGCTCAAACGTGTTTATTGTATTTCTTCATATTATATTTGCTCTATATTATCAATTTATGGTCAATATTTTGGATCTGCTTTTCAATCTGTAAGTCCCCCCCCACTTTTATAGTAAATATTGTATAACGGCCACTTGGCCTAGTGTTTTCTAGCTAAGTTTAGATTTATTTTAGTTCGGTAAGTAGGGCACTTAGGGTTTAGGTTCGGGGTTACTTAGTTGGGAGTGAGTTAAGTTTCACGGATTCTTGGTGTTATTAATTGGCGAGGCTTGTCGAGGTCGGCCTGGAAATTTATCTCCAGTCCGGGTTGCGTATCCATCTATAAGCGCACAGCACCCCGGTAAAGGTATTTGGTCGCCCAATAATCTATAACCAATAACATAATAATCAATAACCGCCCAGTACCCTTCAGGAAACCCATAACACCCGAAGGGGCCTCCCAAAGGACAGCCAAGCCAAGGGAACAGTCAAAATGCCTCCTCCGCGCAGCCTCCTTAGCTGGGCAGGAGAGGATAAGGTGGTCTAAGGTTTCGGTCTCCTGGGAGCAGTCTGGGCACAGATCGGAGGGGTATGCAGTGGGGTTGATTTCATTCCGATATTGGGCTAAAAGTAGGCTTTTTCCGGTTCGCAGCTGGGACAGGATGATTCTGTCACGTCTTGACAGCCCGGCTTCGTTGGACGGTGGGACAGGGCCTCTGTCACCAAAGATAGACCTTGTTCGGTCATGGGAAATGCCACTGTGCCATTTATTACAGCTTCACAGAGGACATGTCTCGAACTCCAAGATGGCTGGGCTTTTTTTAGAGGGGGGGGGAAGCCCCCACTCAACTACAAGGTGCCCGGAAAATGCCAAATTTTAAGGATTTTTGGTCAAAATTTTCAAAAGATTTTCGGCTTCGCCGGAATTTTTTGGACTAAAATCGTGTATTTTGGTACTCAAACTCGTTTTTTGATCACTTTTAAGCAGTTATAGCAAGCTTAACAAAAAAAATCAAAATTCGGTTTTTTGGCTGGAACTTTCGCAAAACTAAACCAAATCGATTACTTTGAGGACCCATGGATAGGTCTTCGGCTAAGCTTTAAAACCACCCCAGTTTCGTTGCTCTATGGCCTACCAGTAAGTAGCAGTAGACGAAAATGTGTGATTTTTTTGTTAAAGGTTTAACAAAAAATCACCCGTTAACAAAAAAAATCAGTGGCGGATCGGATCCCAGAGAGCAGCTAGCAACTTTTTCTCATCAGTTTTGGATAGAGCGCACTAAATAACGTATTTAGAACCCCAAACCGCTAACCTAGTGCTCCAACTAAGGCAATTGACCCCGCCGAAGTCTTAGTGGTCACTGATGGCCCCCGACAGCGTCCAGTATGAAGTCTGGTGGCTATAAAGTGCCGTTTTAAAGGCTAAAACGTTGTTTTTTCGTGTTTGTGAGTGATTATAACCTATTTCCAGGCATTTTGGCAGAGAAACTCAGAACTCAGAACTCCCTGCCTCCTACCGACCCTCCCGGGAATTTCGGTCCTCCGGTCCCCCCAGTTCTTTCCCGTCTGACCCCTGGAGCCCCAACCCTAGAGAACTTTGAAATTTTCCTTCCCTCCCGAAATTGGATCCCCCGCTATCTGACCCCTCAGGAACGACAGCAGCCTGTGATGAATCGTCTGAAGAAGATGCCCCCGGTGGAGCATCGAAACCGGTTACGTGATTAAGGTTGGTCTGACTTTGGGTGTCCACGTTTGATTTTCATTTCTCTAGCCCATATATAGCCCAATCTGACTTATTAAGGCGCCTTTGAAGCATACTTTTTGGCCATTTTAGCGTTTTGGCCGACTTTGGCCCCCAGCCAAAAATTTTTTCCGGCTCCGGGAGGCATAAAAACTAGCTTATTTTCTTATTTTTGATTTGTACTACAAGAATATATATGGGTTTCATAGGCAAAAATTTTTCTATCTGTAGTTATTCAAGCTACAAAACCCCCTTATGAGACATCAAAAGCGAGAAACCGGAAAAAAAACATCACTCTCGTAAGCGATTTTTGGCATAACTTTTTAACGGAAAGTGGTACGGGGATGAAACTTCGCACACATACTAAACTCGACACGTACAATTTTTTGCGCACATAATCTGCGCAGGAATCTGCGCAGCTTCTGCGCAGCCTTGTTTTACACGGTCATTCGACCATTTTCACTCATATTATAGGGGTCGCTACCGCGACCCCTATGATAT